>JABUQX010106048.1:0-72639 GCA_015478945.1 Trachelipus rathkii | reverse complement strand
TGAAATTGTTTCCAAAGGTTCCGCAATATTATACATTCGCTCCCGCTCTTTTTCAAGCTGCTGCTCGTGCTCTTGCTGTTGTTGCTGCTGCTGCTGCTGCTGCTGCTGCTGCTGCTGCTGCTGCTGCTGCTGCTGTAGCTGCGGCTGCTGCTGCTGCTGCTGCTGCTGCTGCTGCTGCTGTAGCTGCGGCTGCTGCTGCTGCTGCTGCTGCTGGTTCTGGTGCTGCGGGTGGTGCTGCTGCTGCTGCTGCTGCTGCTGCTGCTGCTGCTGCTGCTGCTTCTGCTGCTGAACTAGCTCGGATGTAACAACCTTTTGCAGCCCCTGCTCTTGAAACTGTTCGGCGTCATGAACCTTTTCTGGATTCTGCTGTCGTATTTGGATTTTGTCAGCCTTGTCCCGCTCCCGCTCCAGAGATATGGGCTCGGCAACATTTCCTCTTTCCACCTCCTTCCGTCTTTGGGGATTCTCATCATCATCATTTTCTCGCTCCTGACCGGGCTTTTTCGGATCGTCAGCCTTCTTTTTTTCTCGAAAAGGTGCAACGTTGTTAAAAAAAGGTAAACCGCTCGGACGATCGCCATTTTCATTTCCAACTCTACCTTCTCTTCCCTGGCTGGCCCACTTATGTAAACTAAGCAAACTGTTTACAGTGTCTTGAACACATTTATCTTGGCGAACTTTTTCTTCCCTAGCCCAATTTTGGTTAGAGAAATCACTCTCTTCACCGGTGGTTGGATTGCTTTTACTTTCGACCATTTCGACTGTAGCGTGAGGAGTGCTGTTGCTGCTGCTAGTAGTGACATCGCGAAGACTTTGCGAATTACTTTCCTCGTTAGTTTTTTCATATACCTTCTCTTTCTCTTTTATGTTTAAATTTTCATTTAAGGAATTACCCTCTTTTTCGTCCTCGCTTAAATTTAAATCGATCGAGCATACGTCCGTAAGCGGTATCTCCTTCCTCTGTTTCAAAGTGTCTCGTTTATTTTGGTTATTTGATAATTTTGAAGTGTCGTTGTTTGCAGATTCGATCAGGGAAAACCGGCAATATTTGATTGACTTATTTTTGCGGTGCTTCTGCTGCTGCTTTTCTCGCAGGGCGTTGTCATACTTTCGTTTTCTTTCGGAGGTAAGGGAGGCGCCCTTCGACCCCAGAATGCTTTCCGAAATTTTTATCAACTTCGAATATTTTGCTTTAGAGAGGGGGCTCGAACTCGATTTTTTACGTTTATTTTTACTATCGCTGTCGGGATTAATTTCCGACAATATTTCGTTTTCTTGAAATTTACCTTTGCTGTTCAGGGTTTTACGTTTATGATGTTCCTCATGATCCTCTTTCGGATCCGGTTGGTTTGCCCGCGGTCGATGCTCCTCTCGCTCTCGCTGTTTCTCGATTTTTAACAGCTGCTCCTCTTGTTCTCTCTTTCTCTTGTTCCCTTTACCATCGTCCTCGCTGCTTTTTTTTCTTTTATTGTTTTTGTTTTTAGTAGTAATAATTTTACAATCTAATTTTTTACCTTTTGAGCAAATGAAATCTAGGTTTTTTAAAATGCCTTTCATAGACTTATCAATTTTTTCGAAAGTGTCGTCCGTGCATTTTATAGTATCGTACATATGGGGCATGTAAGTTTCTTTTAAACATTTCTCTAGTTTTAGGTTAGCGAAGGTATACTTTATTTTTGGAATTTTTATTCGGTATCTACTGAAATTGAAAAGAGATTTTTGGGTACTGATGTTTTTATCATCTTTAAAAATGAAGTGTAAATCGATCTCGTTCTTTTTGTAATCGAAACTAACTCCCTTTGAAAAAGAAATAATGTACCTTAATACGTCGTTGTAGTTTGTGGTCGATGATTTGTTAATCGATAATGAAAAGGTCGCTGGGTTCCACGAGGCTTCATCCGATCCCTCATCGTAATAAATATCATCATCGCCATCGCCATCGTCATCCGTCGAGCGTAAATTCCTCTTTAAAATTTTGTGAGGTTTTAAACTGGTATGCAGATAAAACGCATCCATGCCCACTATGTGGGCGTTGCAGAGACGATCGGTGGACGTGAAATGAAAATATACTTTGTTCATTTTCATCATTTCGTGAATCGGGGAAATGTCGAAGGAGCTGTACCATAACCGAAACGGGTCTAAAAAATCGAATATTTCACCCCCCTCCGTGAATTTGTGAACGAGTCGATTTTCATCGAAAACCAAATGTTTTTCGATGTATTTCTGCGTTTCCTCTGAGTAAGTGATCATTTCGCCGCATTTTGCAGTAAGCCGAACAGAATATTCGTTTACGGGTGAAAATAACTCGTATCGGCATATAAATTGGTCCAGTTCATTTCTGAGAATTTCTTTTTCGAATAACATTTCTTTGACATTTTCCGATTCCTTCGAGCTACATTCGGGTTCTAAGAGGGGTGGGTGGAGGCGGATGCTCGATTCCAGTAAGTCGTCGATCGAAAAGGTTAAACTGAAGTGACCGTTGACCATTCTTTTAAGTTTTTTAACCTTAGATCCATTTTTGCGGGATTCGTCGGGTTCTCTTCGATTTATCAGCGAAAACAAGTATTCCCGGACGCCCTCCTGTTGCTTGAAAACTCCCGTTTGTCTGATTTCCGATTTTTTAATGTCTTCAAATATCAAATCGCAATTTTCTTTAGTAAAAATAGTCGGCAAACCTAGATTAATTTTTTCGTTGAAAAATGATCCGTCGAACAAATCTTTTGATGGGTGATCATCGTCTGTGACGAGGCCTTCGTCGTTTATTTCTTCATTCTTCGGTTCCAATTCATACGCGGTCGCTGATAATATTATCGAAGAACTGAAAATATTTTCGGTTATTTTTAATTTCGTGGCCCCTATTTTAATATCGTTGGTGGCGGTGGCGGTGGCGGTGGATCGGGTGATGTGTTGATTATCATCATCATTCCCCAATCCTCTAGAACTGATTCGCGAAGAATGTAGATCGATCCGATGAAACGTCAATTTCAGCGAAGAGTCCTTCGGTTTTTGCGCGTCCTTATCGTGCATGCGTGTTAAAAGTTCACTCACGCCACGCTCCATAAAAGAGCAGTTTTTCTTAATTTCCAGCGAAAGCATTTTCCTTTCATTTTGAAAATATTTTAAATTATACACTTTCTCGCTAATCAAGTCGAATATCTTATACTCTTCATTATATATTTTGTGATCCCTCGTTTCATTTCTGGCGTGATTTGGGTATTTGATTTTTGTTAATGCCCCATAAATATAACTTTTAAAATAAGGTTTTTCGTATTTAGTTCTTTCTTCCGTCACCGCGAAAAGGCTTTCTAGACACGCGTAAATCGCGATGTTGGGTGAGTGAGAGTAACTGAAGATGACCGGACATTTTTCCTCCTCGTTCAGCGAAAACCTATATTTTTTGGTAAAAAAGTCTCTCTTGCAAAAAATATCATCGTATACAGGATCGATGTAAACCAGAGAGTCTTCGTGAAGGGGTATGGTCACACCTCTTTCAGTCATTAGTTTATGAGCTTTTTCTTTTGCGTCCAATAAATATTGCAGGTCCGTGCCGTCAAATGTAGTGAGAGTTTTTTCGTACTGTTCAACAATTTGTTTTGTGACGTCAAAATCGTTCGCAATAGCCTTCTCATATCTCTGTTTCTTGGTTTCTGACGACGTCGAGGGGGAGTCTTTGGTTTCCATGGTGGGCGATTGACAGAATGAGAAATCAGTTTCGAAAAGCTTCTTTTTAACGGTAATAACAAGGAATCTTCCGAGCCCGCGGAGTCGATTTAATCCCACTCAGTAAGCTGTAAAAAAGCAAAAAAAAAAATAAAGAATTGTTAATAGTATATTATTTTAATTTTTTATGCATTAAATTTATATAAAATAAAAAGATAATAAAGCCACGTTTTCGGCGTCAAACTGAACCCGAGCCACGGTAAAATTCTCGACGACATCACCAGACTACGAAATTTAGAGGACTTCCCCGAACCGAACATAAAAATTCATAGTTCAAAATGTGACAATTTTTTAAAAAAATCGCCACCCCGGAAGAGATAAAAATAAACGACAAAATCAGGCGGTCCCCGGCGTACCCACCGAGGAGCGGTGACGACCTTCGACTCCAAAAATTCGTAGAAGAAAGCAAAACGTTGCGATTATTGGATAAAGCCTTCGTGAACGCCATGAAAGGCGTCAAGATCGGGACCGTCAAATTTCTTAAAACGCGATTCGCGAGGTACCTTATAGTTGGCGGCGTAGTTTACGGGGCGTTCAAGTTAATCGTCATCCCACATTTGTACGGGAGCTCGGGTTGCCACCTGAATCGCGTGAACCCGAACATTCCGGGGCGCGTACAGTCCGAAAAAATAATCGAATTCTCCTGCGACGACAAATCCTCGCACGGCGAACTAAGAATAGGAAAGCACCCTTTCGAAACCGAAATCGAGCTTTGGGAGAACGAGAACCCCTCGGAAGGCGACGTTTATTCCTACGACAACGAATTTTACGCTCCGGTTAAGGGGTACTCTCACTGCAGCACCAACGACGTGAGAGCGTACGGCAAATGCGGGGGGTGGGGGTCTTTCGGTCGAGGGTTTCCGCTTTCTACTAAATTCGACGTTTCAAAAATGGAAAAAGGAACGAGCCTTACCTGCGATAAAGCCATGGGCGTCTTAGAGGCCGCGGCCGACCTTTCGGTGGGAATCGTCGGTAAGGTCGTCAGTTCGGTAGGCGAAGGGGTCCTCGCCGCGGGAAAGAACATGTTCGGGAAACTCACGGCTAAAATATACGATAGTCCGGCGCTCGCCATGGGAGCGGCGATCGCCTGCGCGCTTTTAACTCTTCGGGCGTCTAAGCGAGTCGGATTGTCACTCTTCGTGTTCTTCGCTATAATAATAATCGCCTATATCTACAGGAATATTTACTCTCCCTTATTCGGTCCTTCGAATGAATCACGAGAAATTCAAAAAGTCGGAACTGATGACGATGACGATGACGAAACGAAGCGACTAGAGCACATCACGCACTCTAGTTTGACCAACGCTAATAAAAAAAATGTAACTAAATACATCATCTATATTTAATTTTTACACCCACCTTGTTCTCTTCTGATCCTTTTTCAAACTACGGCCTTGTTGAAATTTCTCGTTTCGTTTTTTTAACCCTGAGGCTACACGCGGTAGCTCGCTGATGCTTCTTTTAGACCGGGAATGAGTTTCGAAACGAACAACCGATCTTTTTATATATTTTTTTTCTCGCTAATTCAGCAGTAAATAATTTGGTGTTTTTAAAAGGTAATCTTTATTAAAATGTATCGAGATGAATAAATTGCGAGTCTCAACCTGTCGCCGTGCAACGATAGGTATATTCAGGACTAAAAAATTACGTAATAAAAATAATTTATTAAAAAAATTCATTATTTTTATTATTAAATATTTAATTTTTTTATTTTGATTCGCGTATTAGAAGTTAAAAGGCGTAATATATAAATATTTTATTCGCGGTTATTGCGTTACTATCGCTCGAATCTATTGAAAACTTTGCGTCGATGTTCGTGACTTAAAACGCGATTTAAGGTATATTTTGTTTCGTTAATTCTTCTATGAAATCTCGCTCGATCCCTCGCAAACATTTCCCAAGGACTCTTTCTATCGCGATCATCGGCTAAGTATATTTCAACATTATCTGAAAAAGTCACTTTCGTCGGGGTTTTCGAGCGCGTATTTAAATCTGCGTTTTCGTTCCATCGTTTATTCGCTTGAAAAAGATTTTCATTCTCGCTTAGAGAGACGCCCGATTCTTCCTCCTCTTCTAATTCATTCCGATCGGGTTTTGGTAAATCGTCGAAAGTTTTAGAAAGTAGTTCTTCGATATATCGGCCCAGGCCTTCTTCTTTTTCTTCTTCTTCTTCGCTAATTTTAACTCGAAATGGATCACTGGCGCGCTCTTCACCAGCTTCGTTCTCCCCTTAATTTTCGGGATCCCTCGTTTCCCTATATCATAAACGGATTCTAGTTTTTTATCATCGCGAGCCGAAATACTTTCATTCCTGGGGCGAAGATTAATTTCATTATCGTTCTCTGGATCCTTTACGCCACACACATCGAGCTCAGGATTATCCATTTCGAAATTACTCTTTCTTTTTGATTCGCAATCTACGGCACGTATCAATTTTGTGAATTCACTAAATACTCTATTATATATATATCATCTGAATATTCTACGGCGCGTATCAATTTTGTGAATTTACTAAATACTCTATAATATATATATATCATCTGAATCCAACGGTGAGTGAAGCCCTTTCAATTTTAGCACGATCTCTCCTACGTTTAGTCCGGTCAAATATTTTTTTAGCAGGAAGCAGTTAGTTAGCTGTTTCTTCCATCGTAAAACATCCGGTGTTATACATCTCGAGAAACGATAAAAATGTGAAAAAAACCTTCGGTGCTACATTGGTTAATTCGTCCAAAATATAAAAGTATCTTTCCGCAAAAAAATATAATAACTCGATCAATAATTTATTTTATCAAATATTTAAAATTTATTGATAAAAAATTTATTTTTAATGATATAAATATATTTAAAATATGTAAAATATAATATTCAATTTCAGAACGAACGTATATAATCGTGAAATTCCGCCCCAAAACGCACATCTGAAGATCACGTCGCGGAAAAAATCAACAACGCTCGAACCAACCCAAGAAGAATGAAAACAGGAACCGCCCCGAATACGACTGACGAGAAATTGTTGACCGATTTTGAGGATAATCTAAACAAAAAATACGTTGAGTGCGTGAATAGTCTAACCTTAAAATACGACGATGGCGTGAATAATCTTAGCGAAAAATACGACAAGGGAGTAAATAATATGTTGCAAAAAATGGAGGAACTCGAGAAAAAATTTGACAACATTTCTCTTTTAGAGAAGAGAATTGAACTTTTTCAACTTCAACAAATACTATTTGGAAATAGTTATCATGGATCATTGAGAGAAAGAAGAGATCGATTTTCGTCTATATTGATAATATGTATTATTCTTTTCATTATTTTTTTTTTCGTGTATAAATGTTTGCCAATAAACCCTAACAATAAATGAGGTTGATAGTTTTAATTTCCTATGAGGATTGTTTATACTCGCAGAAAAATATGTTGAATTATTATTTTTATAATTTTTGAGTCAAAGAAGCTTAATTTTTAATGATAAACATAATTTTATTTTTATTAATCGTCTGAGTATTGCTCTTTTAAGAACTTTTCTTCGTTAAGGAGTCGTTGCTCTTCTGCTTTTAGTTCTTCGTTTCTTTTTTTCTCATATTCATAGCACTTAAAAGAATATATATATATATATATATATATATATATATATATATATATATATATATATATATATATATATATATATATATATATATATATATATATATATATAGATAGATAGAAAGATAGATAGATAGAAACCCGTGTGCGTTTGAATATTTACCTCATAAAGCATTTTCGTTTCTTCTTTTCTTTGCTGACGAAGTTTTCTCGCGTTTTCATTTTTCTGATCACGAGTTTTTTTAACACCCCTTGTTCGCTTCAGGAGAACGCCTGTTGCGGCCCCCTCGTCCCCATCAGACGGGAAAGAAGAGTTTTCTAAACCGTCACTGGGTTTGTGTGATTTTAAACCTTGCAAGATTCCACTGGTTTCTAGACGCCGTTTGCCGATTTCTGGCTTTCGAATATTATCGTCCTCCATTTTTGTTAAAAGTGAAATTATTTACAACCGTTTTTCGAGAAAGACGACTTCAAATGAAGTGCTGAATGAAAACAATCAAAATTATATATCCGGTATAAAAATTAAAAAAAAAGGTTAAAAAAATAACTTTAAATCAAATTTTATTTAAAATTGGTGTTACAATTTATTTATTCCTCTCATTTGATCCTGTCATTATTAGCCTTTATAATTTTTTTTATTTTTTTCTTGCTCCATTAATTTAAAAACGTATTTAAAAGAATCCCAGGCGCTTTCGATTAGTAAAGCGGTTAAAAGGCCGAGCCCCGCTAACGATTTTTCCGCCTCCATCACAGCACTTAAGTAGGTATCTCGCGTTTTCGGTGCTCGTATATTATAAATAGGACACGGGAATGGGCAGATCAAATAAAGGCAATGGCTAGCGAGTAGTCGACACATCCTCCCATTTCCGTCTGCGAAGGGATGGAGGGCCACAAATCTGTGTAAAATCCAAGCGGCGCACTTGAAATACAGAGTAAACTTTTTAGCAGAATCGAGAGAGGCGCTTTCCTTAATGTAATCAATAGTTTCGTTATACCGGTCGGTTATTTTTAGAAGTTCTCGGTACGCCTCTTCTTCAGAGCTAAACCGCGGGTATTCGTGATCCGTTCCCGCAAACCTTCTCTCGGTCGAAAAACGCCCGAGTTTTTCCTTTTTCAACAGTTTATCCATTAATACGAGATGGGTGTCTTGAATGCATTCTTCGACGTCTAGCAAACCCATATCGTGACCAATATTAATTTTTTCTAAATGCTCGATCGCCGCGTGCATATTAATACTCACTCGTTCAACATCAGTGGGGTTTGCGTGACTCTCTATCGCTTCGTTCGCTTGTTGATTTTTAGTCGAGCAACTCGTTACTCCCACAATAATAGAGTGCTCAGAACAGCAGCGGTAGACCTTTTCTCCCCTCTTTTCTCTTTCGCAAAGCTTCTTTCGTAAGTTGATAATTTTTTGTTCCTTCGTTTTCACCGATATTTGAAATGAAGATGAAACGTATTTTCATTTTTCGCAAGGCGATTTCGCAAAAGTTTTTTTCGACACTGTTTGAGCTTTTTAAAAGGAATTCAGATTTAAAACGAACGATATCATCTACCATTTTTGAAAGTTTTGGAAATTGATCGACGCGCGATACCCACGGAGGAGGGTCCGTGATTTCCGCATTAACAAGCATTTCGAGCAATCCTTCGGGTTTATATTTTTCCATTTTGTTGTGTTTCCTAATATTAGAGTTATTTTTACGCGTTTCAGGTTTTCCGAAATTTGCGGGCATCGCCGTTTTCATTATTTTGTTTCTCACGCCTTTATGGATAAATATTACCCTTGTCACGTTATATTTTCAAAAATAATTATCGCGATAATAAATATATTTCTTTTTTCCAAAAAAAAAAAATTTTAAATTAACCTTATCTTTAATTTTTTTTTACTTCCCAAACCTTCTAAAATGGAAAGTTTCGAAAATTCATCTTCACAAGAATTATTTAATGATGTGTTTGGAGGGGAAAACCATTTTCGAATGATGAATCGTAAAAATGATCGGGCTCGTTTATCTAACACGCCTGGTAACGAAAAAAAATTAAAGTACACCAAACACCGAAAAAGCTCGTTTTCAAAAATAACTCCGCGCCATCAATAGACGAACATCGATCTGATTTTTTAATAGCGGACGACGTTAATTCCCCAATTGATGGAAAAAAAGACGAACATATAATTGGAAATAGATGTGCTGACATCGCTTCCGACTCGTACAAAAATATAAATAGTCCTTATCAAGAGCTATATTCTCCAGACTGCAAATTCGACGAAAAAAGTGACCCCTCTAATGAAAATAATCTTTTGTTGAGCAATAAAATTCAATCAGCACACGGATCAGAAAACTCGGAAGAAGATGAGGAAGAATATAATGAGCAGGACGGGACGGAGGAAAGGGAAGATGAAACAAATGATACCGAGGAATTGGGAATTTCCAGAACGTTACTTTCTGCGCTTAAAAAAGCTAAATATTTAAACTCTAATGATATCGAAATTATTAAACGCGAATACAAATACGATTTCGGAAACAACAATGACGAAACTGATGTCGTTGCTAAAAATACGAATAACGACCAACATTATGAGGAGGTTTGTTACGAGAGCGAAAATTATGATGAGATGCATCAAAAAGAGGAGAAATCAGAAACCCGTCGTAGTTCAAAAAAAAAATTAGACAAATATTATGAAAATACTGATCATAATGAGCCAGAGTTCTCGTTCTTAATGCCGAATGATAAAAGAGTTCAGGAATATCTCCTCGAGGCTGAAGAAGATTCCAAAAGATTTAATTTAGAACTGGAGAAGTACATGAGAAGCAAATATAAGATTTTATACGACCGTAAAAATTATTTGCTAGAAGATGTTAGTGACGCAATAGAAACACCGGGAAGTTTGAAACTTAAAGACGCGGAAATATTGAATCGAGAAAACCTCGATAATGGTTCTAAGGCACTCGACAGATATTCACCGATCAATTCCAGTCAAAATGTCGATGAATTCGAATACGACGGTGACGATGAAAGTTGCGGTAACGACGGCGATCACGGCAAGGATAGCGACGACGAGGATAGCATCGGGCTCAGCAACGACAATGAGGATAGCGTCGGCCACAGTGGCGACGATGAGGGTAGCGTCGGCCACAACAGCGACGATAAAAACGACGACGACAGGTACAGCAACGAACCGACACCTCATTTCATCTACCCTGAAATTGAAATCGAACGTATTGAAGATGCGAGCAAATTAAAAAATCAATCAGATAAAAAGTCTATTAATAATAATAATAATAACGACGAAGAGAATCGTATCTTAGCGATGAACGATAGTATTCATGGGCTTAAAAATAGAGAATATGCCGATGATAGTAACGATATCGACTTGTCAACGTTTTTAGTTTCCAACCCCGAGAGCGAAAAGGAAAAGTCAGGATTGAAATGGAACCGAAAAAATGGGGAAGTGAACGAAAGTTCATTGAAACCACTTTCCCCCTCAGAAGTAAATATTTCAAATATTTCTCCGCCAACTTTGCAAAGTATCGCAACAACCGAAGAAAATGAAGAACGTGTTTCAACTATAAATAAAATGCCTAATAACCCTATATTTGAATATGTAACCGAGGGAGATATTGGCCAGAAAACAGACACTAAAAGCGATTCCGATACCTCATCCCTTCGTTACAATAATTTTCCTAGATCAAAAAATCATATTCAAAAATCCACACGCCTTTCTCCGATATTAAATGTTACCCGTTTTCCTGATCCTCCCTTAGAGGCTGATGAAAGACACCTCGCCGAATATGTTAATAATTACGAAGGTTATGAGAATGTCGCTTTTCAATCTAATAAAGAAAACGATCACGCCGGCAATGAAATTGCTAATAAAGACGATATTAGCTCTTTTTTTAAAAAGGAAGAACTTGGCAACGTTTTTACATCTTATTTCGCATCAGAGCCCGCCATCGTCGACGATAAAGGCGACCGGAATTTTTACTCGAGGTCCAATATCGAATCTAACAACATCGATGAAATCGAAATTAACGAAATTTCAATAGAAAATAATGAAAAAAATCAAGATTCGACATCAAAGGTAAGCCTTCAAGAAGACGCGCTTGAAACTAATTATAATGATTTCAAATCTACCTTTTCAATGGGTTCTTATTTAAAAAACTTTTTCGCTAAAAAATTTGAAGAAAAGGCGAACGAAATTTATGAGTTTGGTCCGACAATAGTCAATTTGCTTAAACACGGTACGGATGAATCGTACGAATGCGTTTCAATGCTCCTGAAAGAAGAAAATGACTTTAAAAGTCTCGAAAAGGGAATCAATAAGGAATGGTTTGATGCTCACGGAGAATGTATGTTATTTGTAAAACCATTTACTGGGTTTGATAACGAGGAAGGAAATGGATTTCCAGAAGATGCTCTCGATAAGGCTAAAATTTTAAAAAAGGCATTTTTAAAAAAACAAAATCTTTTGTTAACGTCAATTGGTTTTTTCAGGATCGCGCGAATCGTTTCCGAAAAATTCTGGGATGAATGTCAAAGAAAGAAAAAAACTATCGCTTTGAAAACTAGTGGCGATAGCTCGAACAGGGAGAGGAGATCGTTGAGAGCCAAAAAACGCGTTTGGAATAGCTTTTATTCTTCTCATTCCGAATATATTAGTCAAAGTGAATCAAATAAGGAAGCGGAGTTCGAAAGAATGAGTCCCGATACTCGAGGCGATAATATTGTTAATAATAACGATGGTGATGAAAGAGGAAGCGAAATGGAATTCTTTCTGTCTTTCATTGATTTTGTAGTAGAAACCATGCAAAATATTCTAATCGACACTTCAATGGAGGTGTGTAAACTGGCGAATTCGATTGGAATAGGTTTAGATTTTTTCGAATTCGATAAAGTTTTTATAAATAGTTCGGAATATGAAAGTGTCAAAAAAGTAAATGAAACAATGAATTGCTCTAGTTCATTTTATGTTGATCATATGTCCAAAAAAATGAAGTTCTACTCTCAATTTGATCGATTAGTCGCCGAGGATGAAAATAGTTTTCAAGAAAGATTGGTTGAATATGTTTAAACCGCAGAAAAAAATTTAAGCGCGCAAATACCTCGCCCTCGTTAATTAGGGATAAAATAGATCGTTTCGTTAAATCTAAAACGATCGATTTAGTTGATATTATTCCAAGGACCAGTTTGCAATTTTTTACCTCTAAACCGGATTGCGTAGCGAACCTTTTAAAATATGTTCTTGACAGAATCTGCAACTGCATTAAACAAGTTTTCCCTGGTAATGATCGAAGCGAAAATTCCGTTAAAACAATAGATGATTTGTCCGACATCGATGTTTGATGCAAAAAAATTCAGAATTTTTTATATTTAAGTAAATTTATGATTAAATGAAGTTTTGATATAAGTAATTACAATTGTTTCAATTTCCTAATAATACATACACATATTACTCTAAAATTTAAAATTATGGTTAGTTAAAAAAAATATATAAATAATAATATAATATAATATAATATAATAGAATAGAAAATAAATGTATTCCTAATCGCTCAGTAAAAAAGCGAGTTCTCTCGACGACTTTATCGCTGGGATTCATCTCCTGGCGTGTGAGATTAAAGTGGATTACTCCCTTCCCATGAAAAAATTTTCAAAGCACTCACGATCTGCGCATTTGTATAAGGGAAGTTCTTTTTCGAATATTACTTTCGTCGAATACTTTTTCAAAACAAACATTTGAGGAAAATCTTCATAATTTTCGGCAACCCCGTGAATAATTTCTTGGAATTCTTTTTTTTTCTTATTTTTATCTTCCTCATCAACGAAGGGGGATAAAAATAGCGTTTCGCTACATGATCGTAATACAAAATTTAATGACGTAATTCTTAGAGAATCCACCGCATATCTCGTGGTCATCAAATTTGATAAACTATTTTCAAGAATTTTATTATGATCGCTGTTGTTGTTCAAATTTACCTCCGGTTTCACATTCTTGTAGTCGTATATTATCGGATGTGAAACCGGGAACTTTAATTTTGGTTGTTCTTTCTCCTTTTTAATGCCTGTTTGATGAACATCGCTTTTAAATTTCTTAGCATTATTTTCCTCCAGAGGTAATTCAAATCCTCCGCAGGTAACATAATCACGTATAATCAGATTATTAACAATTGTCTGAAAATTGGAAAATGAGACCCGATTGAAGCATAAATCGTCAAACTCGAAACCGATATACTTTTTATAAAGGATAATCGCTAATAAAGCCATGTCTCCAATGTTGTCGACCCGATAATGATTTATGCTTACTTTTTTTATAGTAATCAGGCTATTAAGAGGTGAATTCGCAAATGTATCTAACAGTTTTCGCTGATACTGCCGCTGCTGTTGTTCATTTTCATACCCTTTCTTTTTCTCTTTTATATTTATTTCCGGATAATGGGTATCGAAAAATCGTTCACAAACTGCGTGCATCTCATCAATTGAAAGTCCAGAACTTGCTTCAAAATAATTACCTATAATAAAGAGGTTTGAAAATTTTTGATCCGATTTATAATGTTCTTCGAGGACTCGCTTTATTTTTGTCGTGCATACGCTCTCTTTTATTAAAATATTGTTGAACGGCGGTGGGGTTATATCCGGCAAGGGACCGAATTTAAATTTGAGAGCTTCGCTTTTTGGGCACATATCCTTGATGAATGGATTTGCTTGTGACTGCCGAATTCCATATAAAAGAAGTGTTATCGATGGCAATCCCATAACATGCGGAATACTAATATTCTTAGTTTTATCAGGTAAAATACCCAAAACTAAATTCACGACGTCGCGATATTTTAGCTGTTTAATTCTTGTCCAGGAAATTCCGTACACTAGCCCTAAATAAAGAAGTAAAATATTCAAACAATCCATTTTCAGAGAATTCTGGAGTGAAATAATCTTATTCATCACACACTTCCATCGTCAGAAATCAGTTTTAGTTCCATTTCGCTGTTTTCCATCGATCTCGATAATTTTTTTAAGACTTCGAGAAGCGAATAACAGGAAATGAGGTGAGATGATCTAGAATAATCATTAAAATACATATTCATTTCGGTGCTTAGACTGTAAGCTCTTTTTTTCTTACGACGGCTGAAAAGATTCATTTCTCTAAAAACCCATGAATCAAAAAGGAACCGGTGAATGTTTGCCTTGCTCAAATTATTTATTAACACTCTTTTGAACAGTTGCAATTCCATGATATACGTAGCTGGTGTAACGTAATAGGTGCGCAAAAAGAAATTAAGTAATTCGTTGGTGTTGTTGAAAATAATCTTTTACCATTTCCATTCAAACCATCATTCGATATATATAACACCGCGTTGAAATAAAATAAAGATAAAATACAGGAACGATATTTCATCGCACTTTTTTGGTCTATACAATTTTCTAAATTTAACATATAGTCGAATTTGTAACTGTTTATTCATACCTTCAGTATTAGTTATGGCCATGTGTTCATGTTTATCGTTACTAGTATGATACTGAATTTTAGCTAAACACAACCGAATGATTTGATTATACGTGATGGGGACGTTGACTTTTAAACGAAAAAAATGTATATCGTCCATATCCGCCGCAGCATCATCAGAAGAATAACATTTTTGAAATAAAAATTCTTCTTTTTGAGAAGTTGAGGCTCCTGTTCCAAATTTGGGTAAATATATATGGCGATAATCTTGTTCGTAAATATCGTCTGAAAATGACTTGAAAATTTCGGTGTTTCCATATATTTCTTGAGAACGTCGAATATTGATTTCATTTGCGCGTCTCTTTTTATCTTTTCTACACCCTTCATTCAGATTTTTAAAATGTAGCATAGCTAAATTTAAAATTCCAATTTTACAAATTTGGAGGTACCCATCGCCTGTTCATCAAAAAGAGAAAAGATCGGGTAATATTTAAGCTGTTTAATTCATTTATGCTCGATTTTTATTTTGTCACTAAAGAATGGGGAGAGCAAATGAGGGTGTTAAAATTTTCCGCTAAAATTATTTTCCGTCGCTTTCACCTCATATTGAGAATTCCCACTCCCACAATTACTTCTAATCAAACTCAAAGTTTCTTGTATTTTAGGATCTATAGGAGATGTCTTGTCGGTCATGTTGATCCGGGTTATCGAAAAAAAGATTAAAAAAAAACACCCACAAAAGTATTATTTCGAATAATTGAGATTTTGAAAATAGATCTCGGAGAGAACTTCCACGTTCTGCTCGTCTGCATTCACTATGCACATCGACTTATATAGTGAATGCAGTCAATCGAATGAAAACGTGAAAAGTTGCGTCGAAACCTGGATCTCGGAGAGACCTTCCACGTTCTGCTCGTCTGCATTCACTATGCACATCGACTTATATAGTGAATGCAGTCAATCGAATGAAAACGTGAAAAGTTGCGTCGAAACCTGGATCTCGGAGAGACCTTCCACGTTCTGCTCGTCTGCATTCAATATGCACATCGACTTATATAGTGAATGCAGTCAATCGAATGAAAACGTGAAAAGTTGCGTCGAAACCTGGATCTCGGAGAGACCTTCCACGTTTTGCTCGTTTGCAGTCAAAACGTGAAAAGTTGCGTCGAAACCTGGATCTCGGAGATACCTTCCACGTTTTGCTCGTTTGCAGTCAATCAAATGAAAACGTGAAAAGTTGCGTCGAAACCTGGATCTCGGAGAGACCTTCCACGTTTTGCTCGTTGAATTCAATATGCACATCGACTTATATAGTGAATGCAGTCAATCGAATGAAAACGTGAAAAGTTGCGTCGAAACCTGGATCTCGGAGAGACCTTCCACGTTTTGCTCGTTTGCAGTCAAAACGTGAAAAGTTGCGTCGAAACCTGGATCTCGGAGATACCTTCCACGTTTTGCTCGTTTGCAGTCAATCGAATGAAAACGTGAAAAGTTGCGTCGAAACCTGGATCTCGGAGAGACCTTCCACGTTTTGCTCGTTTGCAGTCAATCAAATGAAAACGTGAAAAGTTGCGTCGAAACCTGGATCTCGGAGAGACCTTCCACGTTTTGCTCGTTTGCAGTCAATCGAATGAAAACGTGAAAAGTTGCGTCGAAACCTGGATCTCGGAGAGACCTTCCACGTTCTGCTCGTCTGCATTCACTATGCACATCGACTTATATACTCGTTTGCAGTCAATCGAATGAAAACGTGAAAAGTTGCGTCGAAACCTGGATCTCGGAGAGACCTTCCACGTTTTGCTCGTTTGCAGTCAATCGAATGAAAACGTGAAAAGTTGCGTCGAAACCTGGATCTCGGAGAGACCTTTCACGTTTTGCTCGTTTGCAGTCAATCGAATGAAAACGTGAAAAGTTGCGTCGAAACCTGGATCTCGGAGAGACCTTCCACGTTTTGCTCGTTTGCAGTCAATCGAATGAAAACGTGAAAAGTTGCGTCGAAACCTGGATCTCGGAGAGACCTTCCACGTTTTGCTCGTTTGCAGTCAATCGAATGAAAACGTGAAAAGTTGCGTCGAAACCTGGATCTCGGAGAGACCTTCCACGTTTTGCTCGTTTGCAGTCAATCGAATGAAAACGTGAAAAGTTGCGTCGAAACCTGGATCTCGGAGAGACCTTCCACGTTTTGCTCGTTTGCAGTCAATCGAATGAAAACGTGAAAAGTTGCGTCGAAACCTGGATCTCGGAGAGACCTTCCACGTTCTGCTCGTCTGCATTCAATATGCACATCGACTTATATAGTGAATGCAGTCAATCGAATGAAAACGTGAAAAGTTGCGTCGAAACCTGGATCTCGGAGAGACCTTCCACGTTTTGCTCGTTTGCAGTCAAAACGTGAAAAGTTGCGTCGAAACCTGGATCTCGGAGATACCTTCCACGTTTTGCTCGTTTGCAGTCAATCGAATGAAAACGTGAAAAGTTGCGTCGAAACCTGGATCTCGGAGAGACCTTCCACGTTTTGCTCGTTTGCAGTCAAAACGTGAAAAGTTGCGTCGAAACCTGGATCTCGGAGATACCTTCCACGTTTTGCTCGTTTGCAGTCAATCGAATGAAAACGTGAAAAGTTGCGTCGAAACCTGGATCTCGGAGAGACCTTCCACGTTTTGCTCGTTTGCAGTCAATCAAATGAAAACGTGAAAAGTTGCGTCGAAACCTGGATCTCGGAGAGACCTTCCACGTTTTGCTCGTTTGCAGTCAATCGAATGAAAACGTGAAAAGTTGCGTCGAAACCTGGATCTCGGAGAGACCTTCCACGTTCTGCTCGTCTGCATTCACTATGCACATCGACTTATATAGTGAATGCAGTCAATCGAATGAAAACGTGAAAAGTTGCGTCGAAACCTGGATCTCGGAGAGACCTTCCACGTTTTGCTCGTTTGCAGTCAATCGAATGAAAACGTGAAAAGTTGCGTCGAAACCTGGATCTCGGAGAGACCTTTCACGTTTTGCTCGTTTGCAGTCAATCGAATGAAAACGTGAAAAGTTGCGTCGAAACCTGGATCTCGGAGAGACCTTCCACGTTTTGCTCGTTTGCAGTCAATCGAATGAAAACGTGAAAAGTTGCGTCGAAACCTGGATCTCGGAGAGACCTTCCACGTTTTGCTCGTTTGCAGTCAATCGAATGAAAACGTGAAAAGTTGCGTCGAAACCTGGATCTCGGAGAGACCTTCCACGTTTTGCTCGTTTGCAGTCAATCGAATGAAAACGTGAAAAGTTGCGTCGAAACCTGGATCTCGGAGAGACCTTCCACGTTTTGCTCGTTTGCAGTCAATCGAATGAAAACGTGAAAAGTTGCGTCGAAACCTGGATCTCGGAGAGACCTTCCACGTTCTGCTCGTCTGCATTCAATATGCACATCGACTTATATAGTGAATGCAGTCAATCGAATGAAAACGTGAAAAGTTGCGTCGAAACCTGGATCTCGGAGAGACCTTCCACGTTTTGCTCGTTTGCAGTCAAAACGTGAAAAGTTGCGTCGAAACCTGGATCTCGGAGATACCTTCCACGTTTTGCTCGTTTGCAGTCAATCGAATGAAAACGTGAAAAGTTGCGTCGAAACCTGGATCTCGGAGAGACCTTCCACGTTTTGCTCGTTTGCAGTCAAAACGTGAAAAGTTGCGTCGAAACCTGGATCTCGGAGATACCTTCCACGTTTTGCTCGTTTGCAGTCAATCGAATGAAAACGTGAAAAGTTGCGTCGAAACCTGGATCTCGGAGAGACCTTCCACGTTTTGCTCGTTTGCAGTCAATCAAATGAAAACGTGAAAAGTTGCGTCGAAACCTGGATCTCGGAGAGACCTTTCACGTTTTGCTCGTTTGCAGTCAATCGAATGAAAACGTGAAAAGTTGCGTCGAAACCTGGATCTCGGAGAGACCTTCCACGTTCTGCTCGTCTGCATTCACTATGCACATCGACTTATATAGTGAATGCAGTCAATCGAATGAAAACGTGAAAAGTTGCGTCGAAACCTGGATCTCGGAGAGACCTTCCACGTTTTGCTCGTTTGCAGTCAATCGAATGAAAACGTGAAAAGTTGCGTCGAAACCTGGATCTCGGAGAGACCTTCCACGTTTTGCTCGTTTGCAGTCAATCAAATGAAAACGTGAAAAGTTGCGTCGAAACCTGGATCTCGGAGAGACCTTCCACGTTTTGCTCGTTTGCAGTCAATCGAATGAAAACGTGAAAAGTTGCGTCGAAACCTGGATCTCGGAGAGACCTTCCACGTTTTGCTCGTTTGCAGTCAATCGAATGAAAACGTGAAAAGTTGCGTCGAAACCTGGATCTCGGAGAGACCTTCCACGTTTTGCTCGTTTGCAGTCAATCGAATGAAAACGTGAAAAGTTGCGTCGAAACCTGGATCTCGGAGAGACCTTTCACGTTTTGCTCGTTTGCAGTCAATCGAATGAAAACGTGAAAAGTTGCGTCGAAACCTGGATCTCGGAGAGACCTTCCACGTTCTGCTCGTCTGCATTCAATATGCACATCGACTTATATAGTGAATGCAGTCAATCGAATGAAAACGTGAAAAGTTGCGTCGAAACCTGGATCTCGGAGAGACCTTCCACGTTTTGCTCGTTTGCAGTCAAAACGTGAAAAGTTGCGTCGAAACCTGGATCTCGGAGATACCTTCCACGTTTTGCTCGTTTGCAGTCAATCGAATGAAAACGTGAAAAGTTGCGTCGAAACCTGGATCTCGGAGAGACCTTCCACGTTTTGCTCGTTTGCAGTCAAAACGTGAAAAGTTGCGTCGAAACCTGGATCTCGGAGATACCTTCCACGTTTTGCTCGTTTGCAGTCAATCGAATGAAAACGTGAAAAGTTGCGTCGAAACCTGGATCTCGGAGAGACCTTCCACGTTTTGCTCGTTTGCAGTCAATCGAATGAAAACGTGAAAAGTTGCGTCGAAACCTGGATCTCGGAGAGACCTTCCACGTTTTGCTCGTTTGCAGTCAATCGAATGAAAACGTGAAAAGTTGCCTCGAAACCTGGATCTCGGAGAGACCTTCCACGTTCTGCTCGTCTGCATTCACTATGCACATCGACTTATATAGTGAATGCAGTCAATCGAATGAAAACGTGAAAAGTTGCGTCGAAACCTGGATCTCGGAGAGACCTTCCACGTTTTGCTCGTTTGCAGTCAATCGAATGAAAACGTGAAAAGTTGCGTCGAAACCTGGATCTCGGAGAGACCTTCCACGTTTTGCTCGTTTGCAGTCAATCGAATGAAAACGTGAAAAGTTGCGTCGAAACCTGGATCTCGGAGAGACCTTCCACGTTTTGCTCGTTTGCAGTCAATCGAATGAAAACGTGAAAAGTTGCGTCGAAACCTGGATCTCGGAGAGACCTTCCACGTTTTGCTCGTTTGCAGTCAATCGAATGAAAACGTGAAAAGTTGCGTCGAAACCTGGATCTCGGAGAGACCTTCCACGTTTTGCTCGTTTGCAGTCAATCAAATGAAAACGTGAAAAGTTGCGTCGAAACCTGGATCTCGGAGAGACCTTCCACGTTTTGCTCGTTTGCAGTCAATCGAATGAAAACGTGAAAAGTTGCGTCGAAACCTGGATCTCGGAGAGACCTTCCACGTTCTGCTCGTCTGCATTCACTATGCACATCGACTTATATAGTGAATGCAGTCAATCGAATGAAAACGTGAAAAGTTGCGTCGAAACCTGGATCTCGGAGAGACCTTCCACGTTTTGCTCGTTTGCAGTCAAAACGTGAAAAGTTGCGTCGAAACCTGGATCTCGGAGATACCTTCCACGTTTTGCTCGTTTGCAGTCAATCGAATGAAAACGTGAAAAGTTGCGTCGAAACCTGGATCTCGGAGAGACCTTCCACGTTTTGCTCGTTTGCAGTCAAAACGTGAAAAGTTGCGTCGAAACCTGGATCTCGGAGATACCTTCCACGTTTTGCTCGTTTGCAGTCAATCGAATGAAAACGTGAAAAGTTGCGTCGAAACCTGGATCTCGGAGAGACCTTCCACGTTTTGCTCGTTTGCAGTCAATCAAATGAAAACGTGAAAAGTTGCGTCGAAACCTGGATCTCGGAGAGACCTTCCACGTTTTGCTCGTTTGCAGTCAATCGAATGAAAACGTGAAAAGTTGCGTCGAAACCTGGATCTCGGAGAGACCTTCCACGTTCTGCTCGTCTGCATTCACTATGCACATCGACTTATGCTCGTTTGCAGTCAATCGAATGAAAACGTGAAAAGTTGCGTCGAAACCTGGATCTCGGAGAGACCTTCCACGTTTTGCTCGTTTGCAGTCAATCGAATGAAAACGTGAAAAGTTGCGTCGAAACCTGGATCTCGGAGAGACCTTCCACGTTTTGCTCGTTTGCAGTCAATCGAATGAAAACGTGAAAAGTTGCGTCGAAACCTGGATCTCGGAGAGACCTTCCACGTTTTGCTCGTTTGCAGTCAATCAAATGAAAACGTGAAAAGTTGCGTCGAAACCTGGATCTCGGAGAGACCTTCCACGTTTTGCTCGTTTGCAGTCAATCGAATGAAAACGTGAAAAGTTGCGTCGAAACCTGGATCTCGGAGAGACCTTCCACGTTTTGCTCGTTTGCAGTCAATCGAATGAAAACGTGAAAAGTTGCGTCGAAACCTGGATCTCGGAGAGACCTTCCACGTTTTGCTCGTTTGCAGTCAATCGAATGAAAACGTGAAAAGTTGCGTCGAAACCTGGATCTCGGAGAGACCTTCCACGTTCTGCTCGTCTGCATTCAATATGCACATCGACTTATATAGTGAATGCAGTCAATCGAATGAAAACGTGAAAAGTTGCGTCGAAACCTGGATCTCGGAGAGACCTTCCACGTTTTGCTCGTTTGCAGTCAAAACGTGAAAAGTTGCGTCGAAACCTGGATCTCGGAGATACCTTCCACGTTTTGCTCGTTTGCAGTCAATCGAATGAAAACGTGAAAAGTTGCGTCGAAACCTGGATCTCGGAGAGACCTTCCACGTTTTGCTCGTTTGCAGTCAAAACGTGAAAAGTTGCGTCGAAACCTGGATCTCGGAGATACCTTCCACGTTTTGCTCGTTTGCAGTCAATCGAATGAAAACGTGAAAAGTTGCGTCGAAACCTGGATCTCGGAGAGACCTTCCACGTTGTGCTCGTTTGCAGTCAATCAAATGAAAACGTGAAAAGTTGCGTCGAAACCTGGATCTCGGAGAGACCTTCCACGTTTTGCTCGTTTGCAGTCAATCAAATGAAAACGTGAAAAGTTGCCTCGAAACCTGGATCTCGGAGAGACCTTCCACGTTCTGCTCGTCTGCATTCACTATGCACATCGACTTATATAGTGAATGCAGTCAATCGAATGAAAACGTGAAAAGTTGCGTCGAAACCTGGATCTCGGAGAGACCTTCCACGTTTTGCTCGTTTGCAGTCAATCGAATGAAAACGTGAAAGGTTGCGTCGAAACCTGGATCTCGGAGAGACCTTTCACGTTTTGCTCGTTTGCAGTCAATCGAATGAAAACGTGAAAAGTTGCGTCGAAACCTGGATCTCGGAGAGACCTTCCACGTTTTGCTCGTTTGCAGTCAATCGAATGAAAACGTGAAAAGTTGCGTCGAAACCTGGATCTCGGAGAGACCTTCCACGTTTTGCTCGTTTGCAGTCAATCGAATGAAAACGTGAAAAGTTGCGTCGAAACCTGGATCTCGGAGAGACCTTCCACGTTTTGCTCGTTTGCAGTCAATCGAATGAAAACGTGAAAAGTTGCGTCGAAACCTGGATCTCGGAGAGACCTTTCACGTTTTGCTCGTTTGCAGTCAATCGAATGAAAACGTGAAAAGTTGCGTCGAAACCTGGATCTCGGAGAGACCTTCCACGTTCTGCTCGTCTGCATTCAATATGCACATCGACTTATATAGTGAATGCAGTCAATCGAATGAAAACGTGAAAAGTTGCGTCGAAACCTGGATCTCGGAGAGACCTTCCACGTTTTGCTCGTTTGCAGTCAAAACGTGAAAAGTTGCGTCGAAACCTGGATCTCGGAGATACCTTCCACGTTTTGCTCGTTTGCAGTCAATCGAATGAAAACGTGAAAAGTTGCGTCGAAACCTGGATCTCGGAGAGACCTTCCACGTTTTGCTCGTTTGCAGTCAAAACGTGAAAAGTTGCGTCGAAACCTGGATCTCGGAGATACCTTCCACGTTTTGCTCGTTTGCAGTCAATCGAATGAAAACGTGAAAAGTTGCGTCGAAACCTGGATCTCGGAGAGACCTTCCACGTTTTGCTCGTTTGCAGTCAATCAAATGAAAACGTGAAAAGTTGCGTCGAAACCTGGATCTCGGAGAGACCTTCCACGTTTTGCTCGTTTGCAGTCAATCGAATGAAAACGTGAAAAGTTGCCTCGAAACCTGGATCTCGGAGAGACCTTCCACGTTCTGCTCGTCTGCATTCACTATGCACATCGACTTATATAGTGAATGCAGTCAATCGAATGAAAACGTGAAAAGTTGCGTCGAAACCTGGATCTCGGAGATACCTTCCACGTTTTGCTCGTTTGCAGTCAATCGAATGAAAACGTGAAAAGTTGCGTCGAAACCTGGATCTCGGAGAGACCTTCCACGTTTTGCTCGTTTGCAGTCAATCGAATGAAAACGTGAAAAGTTGCGTCGAAACCTGGATCTCGGAGAGACCTTCCACGTTTTGCTCGTTTGCAGTCAAAACGTGAAAAGTTGCGTCGAAACCTGGATCTCGGAGATACCTTCCACGTTTTGCTCGTTTGCAGTCAATCGAATGAAAACGTGAAAAGTTGCGTCGAAACCTGGATCTCGGAGAGACCTTCCACGTTTTGCTCGTTTGCAGTCAATCGAATGAAAACGTGAAAAGTTGCGTCGAAACCTGGATCTCGGAGAGACCTTCCACGTTTTGCTCGTTTGCAGTCAATCGAATGAAAACGTGAAAAGTTGCCTCGAAACCTGGATCTCGGAGAGACCTTCCACGTTCTGCTCGTCTGCATTCACTATGCACATCGACTTATATAGTGAATGCAGTCAATCGAATGAAAACGTGAAAAGTTGCGTCGAAACCTGGATCTCCGAGATACCTTCCACGTTTTGCTCGTTTGCAGTCAAAACGTGAAAAGTTGCGTCGAAACCTGGATCTCCGAGAGACCTTCCACGTTTTGCTCGTTTGCAGTCAATCGAATGAAAACGTGAAAAGTTGCGTCGAAACCTGGATCTCGGAGAGACCTTCCACGTTTTGCTCGTTTGCAGTCAATCGAATGAAAACGTGAAAAGTTGCGTCGAAACCTGGATCTCGGAGAGACCTTCCACGTTTTGCTCGTTTGCAGTCAATCGAATGAAAACGTGAAAAGTTGCGTCGAAACCTGGATCTCGGAGAGACCTTCCACGTTTTGCTCGTTTGCAGTCAATCGAATGAAAACGTGAAAAGTTGCCTCGAAACCTGGATCTCGGAGAGACCTTCCACGTTCTGCTCGTCTGCATTCACTATGCACATCGACTTATATAGTGAATGCAGTCAATCGAATGAAAACGTGAAAAGTTGCGTCGAAACCTGGATCTCGGAGAGACCTTCCACGTTTTGCTCGTTTGCAGTCAATCGAAATTTTTAAAAACGGCTTTATTTTCATCATCTTCTACCATTTCGCCGTAATCACAACATTTTTGGAAAGACGAATCCAATTCCCGTTCACCGCGAGCACGTTCCTTTGAAATGTATTTCCATCGCGAGGCAAGAGAACTCTGGAATTTTGAAAATTCGTGAAAAGTTGCGTCGAAACCTGGATCTCGGAGAGACCTTCCACGTTTTGCTCGTTTGCAGTCAAAACGTGAAAAGTTGCGTCGAAACCTGGATCTCGGAGAGACCTTCCACGTTTTGCTCGTTTGCAGTCAATCAAATGAAAACGTGAAAAGTTGCGTCGAAACCTGGATCTCGGAGAGACCTTCCACGTTCTGCTCGTCTGCATTCACTATGCACATCGACTTATATAGTGAATGCAGTCAATCGAATGAAAACGTGAAAAGTTGCGTCGAAACCTGGATCTCGGAGAGACCTTCCACGTTTTGCTCGTTTGCAGTCAATCGAATGAAAACGTGAAAAGTTGCGTCGAAACCTGGATCTCGGAGAGACCTTTCACGTTTTGCTCGTTTGCAGTCAATCGAATGAAAACGTGAAAAGTTGCGTCGAAACCTGGATCTCGGAGAGACCTTCCACGTTTTGCTCGTTTGCAGTCAATCGAATGAAAACGTGAAAAGTTGCGTCGAAACCTGGATCTCGGAGAGACCTTCCACGTTTTGCTCGTTTGCAGTCAATCGAATGAAAACGTGAAAAGTTGCGTCGAAACCTGGATCTCGGAGAGACCTTCCACGTTTTGCTCGTTTGCAGTCAATCGAATGAAAACGTGAAAAGTTGCGTCGAAACCTGGATCTCGGAGAGACCTTCCACGTTTTGCTCGTTTGCAGTCAAAACGTGAAAAGTTGCGTCGAAACCTGGATCTCGGAGAGACCTTCCACGTTCTGCTCGTCTGCATTCAATATGCACATCGACTTATATAGTGAATGCAGTCAATCGAATGAAAACGTGAAAAGTTGCGTCGAAACCTGGATCTCGGAGAGACCTTCCACGTTCTGCTCGTCTGCATTCACTATGCACATCGACTTATATAGTGAATGCAGTCAATCGAATGAAAACGTGAAAAGTTGCGTCGAAACCTGGATCTCGGAGAGACCTTCCACGTTCTGCTCGTCTGCATTCAATATGCACATCGACTTATATAGTGAATGCAGTCAATCGAATGAAAACGTGAAAAGTTGCGTCGAAACCTGGATCTCGGAGAGACCTTCCACGTTCTGCTCGTCTGCATTCACTATGCACATCGACTTATATAGTGAATGCAGTCAATCGAATGAAAACGTGAAAAGTTGCGTCGAAACCTGGATCTCGGAGAGACCTTCCACGTTCTGCTCGTCTGCATTCAATATGCACATCGACTTATATAGTGAATGCAGTCAATCGAATGAAAACGTGAAAAGTTGCGTCGAAACCTGGATCTCGGAGAGACCTTCCACGTTTTGCTCGTTTGCAGTCAAAACGTGAAAAGTTGCGTCGAAACCTGGATCTCGGAGATACCTTCCACGTTTTGCTCGTTTGCAGTCAATCGAATGAAAACGTGAAAAGTTGCGTCGAAACCTGGATCTCGGAGAGACCTTCCACGTTCTGCTCGTCTGCATTCAATATGCACATCGACTTATATAGTGAATGCAGTCAATCGAATGAAAACGTGAAAAGTTGCGTCGAAACCTGGATCTCGGAGAGACCTTCCACGTTCTGCTCGTCTGCATTCACTATGCACATCGACTTATATAGTGAATGCAGTCAATCGAATGAAAACGTGAAAAGTTGCGTCGAAACCTGGATCTCGGAGAGAACTTCCACGTTCTGCTCGTCTGCATTCACTATGCACATCGACTTATATAGTGAATGCAGTCAATCGAATGAAAACGTGAAAAGTTGCGTCGAAACCTGGATCTCGGAGAGAACTTCCACGTTCTGCTCGTCTGCATTCACTATGCACATATAGTGAATACAGTCAACATCACAAATCTTTCAAAATTGAAAATATTTAAGGGAAAGAAAAGTAATACATTATATTCCAAAAATTTATTTAGAGTATGATAAAAATAATATATGAATGCAAACACTTTAGTTATTTTTAAATGAAAAAATGCGTTTTTTCAATCGTTTTCAATTTCCCTTCGCTGATATCGAAGTTGGGTTCCCCCCCGTTGAAAAACATAATCGTTTCTCGGCGATGTAGGTTTTTGTACGAAGCTAGTTCATCTTCGAAAACCTTCTCTGTGTGCATTTTCAAAAGTAACATTTGAGGCATATCTTTAAAATTCTCGTTAGCCGCATTTATTATTTCTGCAAATAGCCGTTTCTTTCGCCTTATATCCTCATCGTCGAAAAAGGGAGACGATAATAACAATTCAGCCGACGATTTCAATACAAAATTTAGTGAGGTTATTCTTAAGGCGTTGAAGTAATCTGCGCAATCATTTCCAGAAGTAAATTCTTTTTTAAATTTTTTTAAGCAATTTTTCCCTTTGGGTATTTTAAACTCGCCATGAACGATGTAATCTTCAATAATTAATCCTTTTACAAGCTTTTCAAATTGCGGCATTTCAGGTTGCGAGAAGCAAATCTCTTTTAAGTCGAAACCGATATATTTTTTATACAAAACAAGAGCCCTTAAAGCCAGGTCTCCGATATTTTTGAACTGATAAACATCGTCCCTTAATTTTGTGATTGTAAACAACGAATTAAGTGGCGAATTTTCAAAATATTCTTTTTGAGATACCTTCCAATCGTCAACACTAAAAACATTTTTTGAATATCTGTCACACATATTCGAGTATTTTTCAGCAATGGAGAGATCTAAAGTAGTTTGAAATGAAATTTCTTTTACGAAACGAAGAGGGCCAATATTTTCTTCTTCTGGTGGTTCACAAAGGTTCCGAATATGGTCGGCGATTAAACCCGACACCACATATTTCTCCTTGGGTGTTTTAATTTCTCTCGTAAGAGATGGGAGCGCTTTTGAAAAATACCCAAATTCATATATGAATTCTTCATTCGAATTACAAATAGCTTTCATGAAAGGATTTATTTGCGATTGGTCGATTCCCAACAAGTTAAGTACTATCGATGGCAACCCCATGAGGTGCGGCAAGCCAATTGGAGGCTGAATCGTTTCGGGTGAAACTCCAAAAACAAAATCAATAACCTCTTCATAATTTAATCCTTTCAATACTCGCCAAGGAATTGCGTATACGAGACCGAAATAAAGAAGTAATATATTCAAGCATTCGGTTTTAAGAGATTGCTTGACCGAGTTCATTCTCTCTTCCATCTTTTTACTAGAAACTCCAGTAGCTACAGAGAGCTCAATCTCGTTGTTTTCCATCGAATTAGAAGACTGTTTTAAGGCTTTCAGAATCGAGAAACAGGAAATAAGGTGAGTTGGGTTCGAATATTCATTAAAACACAAACTCGTATCAGCATTTAAAGGGAATGGTCTCTTTTTTTTTCTCTTATTAATAAGATTCATTTCTCTAAAGAGCCAAGAATCAAAAAGAAATCGGTGGATGTTTGTCGTGCTTAAACGGTCGATTAAGTACGATTTAAACATTTGTACTTCACAAATAAATGTGGTGGGAGAAACATAGAATATTCGAAAGAAAATGTATAATTTTAGGGTCAAATAGTTCGTCGGGGTTGCCGAAAACAATCTTAGATTGTCCTTCCCATTTAAGCTCTCGTTGGAAATATACAATATTGCGTTAAAGTATAGTAAAGATAGTACTCGAAGAACATATTTCGATTTCGATATATCGCTCAAACACTTTTCAAAGCTTAGCAAATTTTCAATATTTTGAGTAATAATTTTTTTACATTTATTTTCATGAGCATTCTCATCCTCACCCTCACCAACAATCTCACTAGCACCACCGTTTTTTATAGTTTGAATTGAATCCAAGCATAATTGATCAACCTGTTTAAAGGTGATAGGAATGTTCGCTTTCAGTGAAACGAAAGATTTATCTTTTATAGCCCCCTCTTCATCCCTGATTGAATTATCATCGCCATCAATTTTCTTAATTAAGAATTCTTCGTTTATATAAGACTCTGAACCCGTCCCAAATTTCGGTATCTGAATGATGCGTGCATACCCCTGATCGTAGATGCCATCAGAAAACGTTTGATAAATTTCGCTATTTCCATAAGATTCCTTCAAACATTCGATGTCTCTTTCCCTGGTGCCCCTATTTTTCTCTTTTTTGTACTTATCACTCAAATATTTAAAATGTCTCAACGCTAAATTTAAAATCGGAATTTTTGATTTCTGAAAAAACTCCGCGGCATATCCCTCGTTAAAAAATAACGGTAGAGTCTTTTCCAAGTGGTTCATTTTGTTTATGCTCGAAATTGGTTCTTTTTCTAACGATTGGAAGCGTTTGCGAATGAGCGTGCTAAAATTTTCCGTCAAGGTATTTTCTTTCAGTTTCACCACGTATTGGAAACTGCTTACTGTACTTTGAATTAACTGCAAAGTTTCCATTATAGGGTTGAAAGAAGGCCGCGTAGAATCCATGATGAACGGGCAGAATATGTCGAGACTCAAAAGAAAAAAAACTTTAAATAGTGGTTTCGCACGAATAAACTATAAGAAATAAAAAAAATTTATTATTTTAAAAAATTGAAATTTGTTAAATGTTTTAAAGGCATTTATTTTTTATATAAAAACTAAGAATCCGTGCGTGCGATCAAACAAATGTTTTTGTTTATTAAACCGCTTTTTGAGAATTTTGGTGTGAGAAATTTAATAATTAAATAAATAAAAATTAAAAATTATAAAATTTTAATTGAATAAAATACATTTTTTCAAAAAACTCCTTTATTATTACATACATACAATACAACTAAATATTAATAATTTAATGATATTCATTATTCCTTTCCTTATTTTATTTTCACTTTCCGAATTTCCTACTCGATTACACGCGTTCAATGTGAATAACGAATATAAGACAGAATTCTCTTGCGTAGATTTTCCGATCGCGGGAAATCACGATAGTTATTTTTATAATATGTTTCACATACGTGAAGCGGATACGTTTTTAGCAAAATTAAATAGCCCTTTATGCAAATCTTTCCCCGTTCTCGAAATTAAGCTGATGCTTTTACCTCCAATGGCGAAATGCAGTTTCCTCGGCAATGGCGAGTTATATGAACGCGGGTTCCGCTCTTGTAAAACTAAAAAAATTCATCTCTTCAAATCTAGAATATATCTAAATTTTAAATTCCGTGATCTTAGTTATAAAGGGTATTTGAATTTTACCTTTGATGCAGGCACTACTCAAAGCTATAAATTTTCGCATCTAATTTTTACAACTAACGCTAATAGCAATGATAATTTCAGAAATATCTCAAAAGCGAACGAGGAACAGGCCGCGCATATATACGAATTTAAAGAACTCAAATTTTGTGGTCTTGTGATAAAGGGAAACTGCGCTACTTTTTGCTCTAACGCTCCCTTAAACGTGCTTAAAAAACCCCCATGTTTTCGGAAAGTTAATGAAACCACCACAATATCTTATACATCACACAACGATATGTTTTCAGTCAGATATTTCAATTTGATAAATAATATTCGAACAGGAAAAACCGTTCTTTCGACCACCTCGTCTCCAATTACTAATGCCACGAAGCAATCGAATATCAAAGAACGCAGTGGCGATACCGGTACCTCTCGGTCGATTAAAAGTAATAAAAAAATAAATACTGAGAAATTAAATCGACCTGATGAATTATTTTATTTAACACCATCGATCAATACGAAACGCGAAAATAGCAAGAATAGTCTTCCCGTAGTAGGAAAAGATGTAGAAATCAAAAATAATATCGAAAAGGCCACGGAAAGTACCAGGTTATCTTCGATCGATAGTTATACATCATCGACCACCCAAGGCGCTATTTCCAACGCCGAGACCCCTTTTTTGAACGAATGGGGTACGAAAGCAAGTATTAGAGAGGCGGAGTCCTCCAATATTCCGCTTCTAGTCATTGAGGAAAAACGCAAAATCAGTACAAAATCATCTTTTTTAAACGAAGGTGATAAATTCACGACTATATTTAAAAACGTGACCCTATCAATCACTAATATTTCAAACCCATCAGCGAATGTTGAAACACTCGATAGAAGTAGTGCCAGCAATAATAATAAAACAAATTCCACTGCCGATTCATTCTCAACAAAGATCGAGAAAAATGCAAACGTCGAAGGGAAAAAAGACTCTAAAAATAATCAGTCATCAACATCCGATCACCTAAAACCGTCGATTAACGACGAGAATAATTACGATAAAAGCCCGGTGAACTACTACAGTGATGAACAAATTACATTAGCTATCGTTTTTATATTTTTCATTTGTTTAGGTTTAAATATAATTTTGCTCGGCAGATGTTGTAGGACATTAATATAATGAAATCTAAAAAATTAAATAAAGTCAATTTTATCAAAAGTATTTTTTTTTGGTTATTCATTCATTTCTTTCTTTACACCACCACCCTCACGCGCTCTTACATTAACTTAAGACATCCATCTACTAACATCAATTTATCAACCACAGCCGCTCCAAAGAGAAGCTATGAAACCATTATTAGATTTCGATATTAAATTTGGTGAAACTTCTGGCGCGCTTGGCGTCACAAGACCCATGGGTTGGCGAAGAGCAAGACTTTGTCGACTCGGGCGTTTAAAATCGTTATTTTTAATATTCGTTTTCCCTGTCATTTTTCCTACGACGACAAAATCAACCACCGCCGCGGCTTTGGAAATGGTTCACGAGCTAGCTCCAAATTTGGTCGTCAATTCGGGTGACTTAGCATCGCAAAGTTTCTACGGCAGCAGAAATCGCGTCGATTATTTTCAACTTTTGCGAAGGGACGGGGACTCCCTTCTCATCGGAGCGAGAAACTACATCTACAACGTAAGCATCATCGATATGTCAGAGCTTTTAAGCGGAAGAATTGAATGGATTTCGAAGAAATCGGATAGCGACTCGTGCTTTGAGAAAGGCAAACCCGAAATTGAATGTCATAATTACTTTCGACTGTTCGCGAAAACACCCGAGGGAGGGTTTTTCGTTTGTGGCACCAACGCCTATAAGCCGGCCTGCAGAAAATATTCGACGAGTGGGGACGGGAAACTGGCGTACGTGGAACGTTCAGGCGTCGGAAGATGCCCCTTCAGCCCGAAACATAACTCGACTTTCGTTTTCGCGGACGGTCACCTCTACTCGGGGACAGTCAGTGATTTTCAAGGGATGATCCCAATGATATTCAGAGACCCCCTAAAAACCGATTCGAAAGATTACCATCAGCTTAATTTTCCAGATTTCGTTCACTCCTTCGAATACGGGGACTACGTCTTTTTCTTTTTTCGTGAAACGGCTATCGAATACATGAACTGCGGCAAAATAGTTTACTCTCGCGTAGCAAGAGTTTGTAAGTCCGACCGAGGAAATCGGCGCCACCGCTTCCAAGAGGTTTTAACCTGGACGACGTTTTTGAAAAGTAGACTCAAATGTTCATCGCCGGGACAATACCCTTTCTACTTCGATGAAATACAATCCGTCAGCGACGTAATTTCGGGCGCTAACGGCGGCCACGGCAACGGCTACGATGATGAGGCGATATACGCTATTTTTACGACACCTCCTAACTCTATCCCGGGGTCGGCGGTTTGTTCTTTTTCGATGAGGGACATTCTCGATACCTTCGACGGTCCTTTCAAGGAGAAAAAAGGTCTCGACTCGAACTGGAAAACCGTTCCTTATAGTGGGGTTCCCGAGCCTCGTCCAGGCGTCTGCGTGAATGACAGCCGAGACCTTCCCCAAGAAAATATCGATTTTATTCGTTCTCATCCTCTCATGGATAGTCTCGTCTCGCCATTCCACGGAAGACCGTTGATTATGAAAGCCTCGTTCGAGTATAAATTCACAAAACTTACCGTCGATCCTCGAGTGCCGGTGTACCCGGGCGCCTTTGTTGACGTCGTATTTGTCGCGACCGACAATGGAAAAGTGTTGATGGTTATTAACGCGCCTTCTGAAGAGAAGGAAGGGCGCGTCAGTCCAATAATCGTCGAAGAAATTCGTTTATTCGAAACCCCAGTATCGATAAATAAACTTCTGGTAGCGAAACGGTCTGACGGTGGAGACCCAAAGTTGATCGTTATAGCCGACACCGAAGTGAAATCGATACCTTTGCATAGATGCGGCAAAGCCACCTCTTGCCGAGCGTGCGTAGCGTCGCAAAACCCTTATTGCGCGTGGTTTCCGGCCCGTGGCATTTGCGATTTAACACGAAACGTTGAAAACCAAACTTTCTTTCAGAACGTGTCTTCGGGATATCACCGGATGTGCCACGACTATATTGGACCCACAACACCCGCTATCCTTCTGAGAAGTTTAACTACCAAAAACCCAATTTCACCGTGGTATTCAAATCAAGTCTCGACCACGAGTGAAGTGGTTGGCGGCGGCGCGTCTCTCGGATGTCCTTTATTAAATTTAGCGTTAAAAACTCTCGTTTTAGCCTTGGTAACCTCTTGGATTGGTTACGATTTCACTTCAATTCGTTGCTCGCACAAGATAAAATGAACGTCTTACAATCGACTCGAAAATGGATTTAAAGTATTATTAAAATAATAAACAGTAATATATATTTTATTATTAAGAGATATGTTTATATTAGTATGTAAATAAATTTATAATGTTACAAATATATCTTTAATTATTTAATGAAAAATCGAGTATTTTCTATCAAATTCATGCCCCGTTCTTGATTGATTTTACTTTCTTCTTCAATGAAATATTTTATCACATCTTCGCGACTGGGGGTTTTGTAATATGTAGCACTATGGATGGAAGCCCCATGACGTGTGGGATGCTGATATCCGGATTAGTATCATTAGATAAAATACCCAAGATTAAATTGATGATATCGCTGTAAGTTAGCTTTTTTATCCTTTGATCGCGAACGAAAATGGAAAAATATTGGTGGTCATAACGCGCCTTCTGGAGGGAGGGTGGGATTCGTTTATTCGAAACCTCTTATCTATAAATAAACTTCTGTGAATGAAACGGTCCGACGGTATAGACCCAAAGTTGATCGTTATAACTGACACCGAAGTGAAATCATTACCTTTGTATAGATGCGGCAAAGCCACCTCCGGCCGAGCGTGCGTAGCGTCGCAAAATCCGTATTGAGTGTGGTTTCCGTTTTTCGGCGATGTGAATTTTTGTACAAAGCTAGTTCATCTTCGAAAATCTTTTCCGTAAATCTTTCATAGTTTAAAATATTTATGGGAAAGAAAAAGGGTATATATAATATAAATTTTTGTTACATATGATATAAACATCGTGTAAAATGTAAATACTTTTGCTTTTTTCAAATATAAAAGGGCATTTTTTCAACTATTTTTAATTTCTCTTGACTGATGTCGAAGTTTTTTATACCCACGTTGAAAAACTCTTCGAAAATCTTCTCCGTGTGCGTTTTCAAAAGTAGCATTTCAGTCTTATCCTTAAAATTCTCGTTAGTCGTATTTATAATTTCGGCAAATAGCTGTTTCCTTTTTTTATCCTCATCGTCAAGGAGAGGGGAAGATAATAACGATTCAGCAGACGATTTTAATAAAAAATTTAGTGAGGATTATTCTTAAAGCGTTGACAGAATATTATGTTGAAAACTATCTCGTATTGGCTCAAAAAATCGAATTTCAGTTCGCATTTCGAATTTAAATTAGTGAATGAGCCTTAAGCTTTGCAAATATTAGTGAATGAGCTCTAACTCCGCATTAGATGAATTGAGCCTAGAATGCGAAACTGAGAAGGACGATTTCCTCTCCTCATAAAAACTTTTCATGTTCGCATTTCGAATTATAATTAGTGAATTGAGCCTTAAAATGCCGTAATTAGTGTAATGAGCCTTAAATTGTCGAAATTAGTGAAATGAGCCTTAAAATGCGAATGAAGAGGTGGATCCGATTTTCCTCTCTTTCGAAAAACTTTTTCAAGTTCTGCATTTCGATTTATAAATAGTGAATGAGCCTGAACTTGCGAAAATTAGTGAATGAGCCTTAAATGTCGAATTGAAAAGGTGGATCGATTTTCCAAATGAGCCTTAAATGCGAAATAGTGAATGAGCTTAATTGACGAAAATGAGAAGGATTCGATTTTCTCTCCTCAAAAAACTTTTTCAGTTCGCATTTCGTACCATTATATTAGGAGAATAGGCACCCTGAGACATGCGAATTAGTGAATGGCCTTTTAAATTGCGACTTGAAAAGGTGATCGATTTTTCCTCTACTCGCAAAAACTTTTCAAAGTTCGCATTTCGATTTAATGAGTGAATGAGCCTTAACTTGCAAAATTAGTGAATGAGCCTTAAAATGCGAAATTAGTGAATGAGCCTTAAATTGCGAAATTAGTTAATGACAATTAAATTGTTACGAACTGAAAAGGTGGATCGGGTTTCCTCTCCTCGAAAACTTTTTCAGTTCGCAATTACGATTTTTAAATTAGTGAATGAGCCGTTACTTGCAGAAATTATGAAATGATGCCGTAAATTGAAAATTAGTGATATGAGCCTTAATGCGAATTAGGTGAATGAGCCTTAAAATTGCGAATGAATAAGGTGGAGTCGATTTTCCTCTTCTCGAAAAACTTTTTCAGTTTGCTTTTCGATTTAAATAAGTAAATGAGCTTTAACTTGCAAATTAGTGAATAAGCCTCTAATTGCGAAATTAGTTAATGACCCCTAAATTGCGAACTGAAAAGGTGGATCGAGTTTCCTCTCCTCGAAAAACTTTTTCAGTTCGCATTTCGATTTAAATTAGTGAATGAGCCTTAAATTGCGAACTGAAAAAGTTGATCGATTTTCTTTTCCTCAATGAACTTTTTCAGTTCGCATTTCGATTTAAATTAGTGAATGAGAATTAAATTGCCAATTGAAAAGAATGATCGATTTTCTTCTCCTCGACGAACTTTTTCAGTTCGCATTCCGGCTGACATTAGTAAATGAGCCTTAAATTGCAAAATTAGTGAATGAGCCTTAAAAAGTTGCTGAACTGTAATTATATATATATATATAGAGTGATATATATATATATATATATATATTATATATATATATATATATACTATATAATATATATATAGATATATATAATATCATATATATATATATATATTATATTATAAATGTATATATATATATATATATAATATATATATATATATATATATAATATATAATATTATATAATATATGATATATATAGTTATAATATATATATAATATATTTATATATTATATATATAACCAACTAAATTTTAATCTCAAAAATTACGTAAGGGATAGTTTATTTCAAGAAAAATATGATATTTGGAAATCATATACGTAAGAAATTTTGCCTGTGAATAATTTGCATGAGTTTTCATTACTACGAAATAAGTATATAAATATATAAAATTTGTAAGGTATGTTTTCTATTAAATTATGTGTATGAAAAGTGAACTTTCTGAGAATTTTGTGTAACATTAACTAGTTTAGCTATAAAAATACAATACCCAATCGAAAATAATTGTTCATGCGTATCAGAATGTTTGTTTTAAATTGTGTTGTATATTTTGAATCATTTACGTAAGAATTTTCATATTTGGTAATTTGGAAATGAATTTTTAATACTACGAATAAAGAAGTTTGAATTTTTTTTAAACTTTTCGTTAAGTGGTATTCATTTTCCCTAATTTTTTCACCTTTAAAATAACTTGAATACAGTCACTGTTGAATACAGCCACTGTTGAATCCACTGTTTGTTACATGTCACTGTCGAATACAGCCAATGTTGAATGCAGTCACAGTTGAATACAAACACTGTTGAATACAGCCCCTGTTGATATACCGCAATGACGAATTAGATGCCATATTATATAGTATATATTATATATGAAATATATATATATATATATAGTATATAATATAAGATATATTATATATATATATAGATATATAATATATTTATATATATATAATTAATATATATTTTATACATATATATATCTATAATATATATATATATATAGTATCAGATAAACTTAGTTTACATATAAAATGTATAAATACCCAATGTCGAAAAAAATCGTTAATGCATAATAAAATGTTTGCTTCAAACGATGTTGTAAATTTTGAATCATTTACGTAAGATTTTCATATTTGTATATTTGAGAAATTAATTTTTTTGGCCTTCTAAAATAACTGTATAGGGCGTATGAAATTTTCATTTAGAGGGATATTTGTATCCATTGTGATTGTTTGATGGAAAGTTTCATTACATTATTATATATAATAAACTAGTTAAACTTATAAAATATAAGATACCCAATCGAAAAAAATCGTTAATGCATAATAAAATGTTCGCTTCAAACGATGTTGTAAATTTTGAATCATTTACGTAAGAATTTTCATATTTGGTATTTTGGAAATTAATTTTTTTGGCTTTTAAAATAACTTGTATAGGGCTAAATTTTCATTTAGAGATATTTTTTATCCATTGTTTGTTTGATGGAAAGTCAAATTACATTATATATACAAAAAATAAATTTTAATTACTCAAAAATTTCGTAAGGGTTAGTTTATTTTAAGAAAAATATGCTATTTGGAAATCATATACGTAAGAAATTTTGCCTGTGAATAATTTACATGAGTTTTCAGTTCCACGATATAAGTTTACAAATAAATATAATTTTTAAGGTATGTTTTCCTTGAAATTATGTGTATGAAAATGATCTTTTTGAGAATTTTGTGCAATAGTAATATAAAAATAAAATACAATACCCAATCGAAACAAATTGTTATTGCATTGCATATGAGAATATTTGTTTCAAATCATTTACTTAAGAATTTTCATATTTGGTAATTTGGAAATAAATTTTCAATATAGATGAAATACGAAGTTTAATTTTTTAATTAAACTTTTCATTTAGCATTATTCGTTTTCCCTAATTTTTTACGCTTTCAAAAAAACTTGTACAGTGTTAAATTTTTTATTTAGAGATATTATTTATCCATAGTTTGTTTCAGGGAAAGTCAATTTACATAGCGTTAATGAAAATAAATAAACTTCGTATTTCATCTATATTGAAAATTTATTTCCAAATTACCAAATATGAAAATTCATAAGTAAATGATTTGAAACAAATATTCTCATATGCAATGCAATAACAATTTGTTTCGATTGGGTATTGTATTTTATTTTTATATTACTATTGCACAAAATTCTCAAAAAGATCATTTTCATACACATAATTTCAAGGAAAACATACCTTAAAAATTATATTTATTTGTAAACTTATATCGTGGAACTGAAAACTCATGTAAATTATTCACAGGCAAAATTTCTTACGTATATGATTTCCAAATAGCATATTTTTCTTAAAATAAACTAACCCTTACGAAATTTTTGAGTAATTAAAATTTATTTTTTGTATATATAATGTAATTTGACTTTCCATCAAACAAACAATGGATAAAAAATATCTCTAAATGAAAATTTAGCCCTATACAAGTTATTTTAGAAGCCAAAAAAATTAATTTCCAAAATACCAAATATGAAAATTCTTACGTAAATGATTCAAAATTTACAACATCGTTTGAAGCGAAAATTTTATTATGCATTAACGATTTTTTTCGATTGGGTATTTTATTTTTATAGTTAAACTAGTTATTATATATATAAATGTAATTTGACTTTCCATCAAACAAACAATGGATAAAAAATATCTCTAAATGAAAATTTAGCCCTATACAAGTTATTTTAGAAGCCAAAAAAATTAATTTCCAAAATACCAAATATGAAAATTCTTACGTAAATGATTCAAAATTTACAACATCGTTTGAAGCGAAAATTTTATTATGCATTAACGATTTTTTTCGATTGGGTATTTTATTTTTATAGTTAAACTAGTTATTATTATAAATACCCTATATATATAATATTATATATATATATATATATATATATATTTATATATATATATATTTATATATATATAATTATATATATATAATATTATATATATATATATATATATATATATATATATATATATAACATCTAAACATCTAATGTGTCAATGCGATTTATAAACAGTTACTATTTTAAAAAATTTTAAAATATAATTTTATTTTCATTAACATTGTGTAATTTGACTTCACATGAAACAAACAAAGGATTAAAAATATAGCTAAATTAAAATTTAACTATATACAAGTTATTTTAAAGGTGAAAAAATTAGGGAAAATGAATACCACTTAACGAAAAGTTTAAAAAAAATTCAAACTTCTTTATTCGTAGTATTAAAAATTCATTTCCAAATTACCAAATATGAAAATTCTTACGTAAATGATTCAAAATATACAACACAATTTAAAACAAACATTCTGATACGCATGCATTAACAATTATTTACGATTGGGTATTGTATTTTTATAGCTAAACTAGTTAATGTTACACAAAATTCTCAAAAAGATCACTTTTCATACACATAATTTAATAGAAAACATACCTTACAAATTATATATATTTGTATACTTATTTCGTAGTAATGAAAACTCATGCAAATTATTCACAGGCAAAATTTCTTACGTATATGATTTCCAAATATCATATTTTTCTTGAAATAAACTATCCCTTACGTAATTTTTGAGATTAAAATTTAGTTGGTTATATATAAATTAGTATACATATATCAAAGGTTATGAGAAGTTATATATATATATATTATTATATATTATATATTTATATATATATATATATATATGAATATATATTTATAGGTATTAATAGTATATATATATATATATATATATAATATATATATATATTATATATATATATAGATATAATATATTATTAATATATAATATATATAATTATATATAATATTATAATATATAGTTATATATATAGTTATATATAGTTGCGCATTTTAATCTCATTTCACTAATTTTGCAATTTAAGGCTCATTTACTAAGTCAGCCTTGGACATGCGAGGGCTGAAAACGTTCGTCGAGGGAGAAGAAAATCAGATCAATCTTTTCAATTGCATTTAATTTCTCATTCACTAATTAATCGAATGCGAACTGAAAAAGTTCATCGAGGAAAAGAAAATCGATCAACTTTACCCGTTCGCAATTTAATTCTCATTCACTAATTTAAATCGAAATGCGAACTGAAAAAGTTTTACGAGGAGAGAAAAATCGATCCACCTTTTCAGTTCGCAATTTAAGGTTCATTCACTAATTTCGCAATGTAAGGCTCATTCACTAATTTCGCAAGTTAAGGCTCATTCACTAATTTAAATCGAAAAGCAAACTGAAAAAGTTTTTCGAGGAGAGGAAAATCGATCCACCTTTTCAGTTCGCAATTTAAGGCTCATTCACTAATTTCGCAATTTAAGGCTCATTCACTAATTTCGCAATTTAAGGCTCATTCACTAATTTCGCAAGTTAAGGCTCATTCACTAATTTAAATCGAAATGCGAACTGAAAAAGTTTTTCGAGGAGAGGAAACTCGATCCACCTTTTCAGTTCGCAATTTAAGGCTCATTCACTAATTTCGCAATTTAAGGCTCATTCACTAATTTCGCAATTTAAGGCTCATTCACTAATTTCGCAAGTTAAGGCTCATTCACTAATTTAAATCGAAATGCGAACTGAAAAAGTTTTTCGAGGAGAGGAAAATCCATTCACTAATTTCGCAATTTAAGGCTCATTCACTAATTTCGCAATTTAAGGCTCATTCACTAATATAATTCGAAATGCGAACTGAAAAATTTTTTTGAGGAGAGGAAAATCGATCCCTTCTCAGTTCGCAATTTAAGGCTCATTCACTAATTTCGCAATTTAGAGCTCATTCACTAATTTTGCAAGTTAAGGCTCATTCACTAATTTCTCAATTTAAGGCTCATTCACTAATTTCGCAAGTTAAGGCTCATTCACTAATTTAAATCGAAATGCGAACTGAAAAAGTTTCGTCGAAGAGAGGAAAATCGATCAATCTTTTCAGTTTGCAATTTAAGGCTCATTCACTAATTTCGCAATTTAAGGCTCATTCACTAATTTCGCAATTTAAGGCTCATTCACTAATTTTAAAATTTTCAAAATCCCTGTTTTTGACAATTTTTTCATGAGGATAGAAAATCAGATCCCTTCTCGTTGCAATTTAAAGGTCATTCACGTAATTGTCGCAATTTAGAGCATCATTCACTAATTGCAAAGTTAAGGGCTCATTCACTAATTTAAATTGAAATGCCGAACTGAAATTCGATTTTTTGAGCCAATACGAGATAGTTTTCAACATAATATTCTGTCAACGCTTTAAGAATAATCTCACTAAATTTTTTATTAAAATCGTCTGCTGAATCGTTATTATCTTCCCCTCTCCTTGACGATGAGGATAAAAAAAGGAAACAGCTATTTGCGACTAACGAGAATTTTAAGGATAAGACTGAAATGCTACTTTTGAAAACGCACACGGAGAAGATTTTCGAAGAGTTTTTCAACGTGGGTATAAAAAACTTCGACATCTGTCAAGAGAAATTAAAAATATTTGAAAAAATGCCCTTTTATATTTGAAAAAAGCAAAAGTATTTACATTTCACACGATGTTTATATCATATGTAAAAAAAAAAATATATTATATTATACTTTCTTTCCCATAAATATTTTGAACTTTGAAAGATTTACGGAAAAGATTTTCGAAGATGAACTAGCTTTGTACAAAAATTCACATCGCCGAAAAACGGAAACCACACTCAATACGGATTTTGCGACGCTACGCACGCTCGGCCGGAGGTGGCTTTGCCGCATCTATACAAAGGTAATGATTTCACTTCGGTGTCGGTTCTAACGATCAACTTTGGGTCTATACCGTCAGACCGTTTCATTCACAGAAGTTTATTTATAGATAAGAGGTTTCGAATAAACGAATCCCACCCTCCCTCCAGAAGGCGCGTTATGACCACCATATAAGTCTCGTGTACGGTTTTTCATGGCAAAGGATAAAAAAGCTAACTTACAGCGATATCATCAATTTAATCTTGGGTATTTTATCTAATGATACTAATCCGGATATCAGCATCCCACACGTCATGGGGCTTCCATCCATAGTGCTACATCTCTTGGGAATTCAACAAACGATAATAAACCCATTCTTGAATATCTTATGTGTGAAAAACCTATCAAGAACGGGGCATGAATTTGATAGAAAATACTCGATTTTTCATTAAATAATTAAAGATATATTTGTAACATTATAAATTTATTTACATACTAATATAAACATATCTCTTAATAATAAAATATATATTACTGTTTATTATTTTAATAATACTTTAAATCCATTTTCGAGTCGATTGTAAGACGTTCATTTTATCTTGTGCGAGCAACGAATTGAAGTGAAATCGTAACCAATCCAAGAGGTTACCAAGGCTAAAACGAGAGTTTTTAACGCTAAATTTAATAAAGGACATCCGAGAGACGCGCCGCCGCCAACCACTTCACTCGTGGTCGAGACTTGATTTGAATACCACGGTGAAATTGGGTTTTTGGTAGTTAAACTTCTCAGAAGGATAGCGGGTGTTGTGGGTCCAATATAGTCGTGGCACATCCGGTGATATCCCGAAGACACGTTCTGAAAGAAAGTTTGGTTTTCAACGTTTCGTGTTAAATCGCAAATGCCACGGGCCGGAAACCACGCGCAATAAGGGTTTTGCGACGCTACGCACGCTCGGCAAGAGGTGGCTTTGCCGCATCTATGCAAAGGTATCGATTTCACTTCGGTGTCGGCTATAACGATCAACTTTGGGTCTCCACCGTCAGACCGTTTCGCTACCAGAAGTTTATTTATCGATACTGGGGTTTCGAATAAACGAATTTCTTCGACGATTATTGGACTGACGCGCCCTTCCTTCTCTTCAGAAGGCGCGTTAATAACCATCAACACTTTTCCATTGTCGGTCGCGACAAATACGACGTCAACAAAGGCGCCCGGGTACACCGGCACTCGAGGATCGACGGTAAGTTTTGTGAATTTATACTCGAACGAGGCTTTCATAATCAACGGTCTTCCGTGGAATGGAGAGACGAGCCCATCCATGAGAGGATGAGAGCGAATAAAATCGATATTTTCTTGGGGAAGGTCTCGGCTGTCATTCACGCAGACGCCTGGACGAGGCTCGGGAACCCCACTATAAGGAACGGTTTTCCAGTTCGAGTCGAGACCTTTTTTCTCCTTGAAAGGACCGTCGAAGGTATCGAGAATGTCCCTCATCGAAAAAGAACAAACCGCCGACCCCGGAATAGAGTTAGTTAGGAGGTGTCGTAAAAATAGCGTATATCGCCTCATCATCGTAGCCGTTGCCGTGGCCGCCGTTAGCGCCCGAAATTACGTCGCTGACGGATTGTATTTCATCGAAGTAGAAAGGGTATTGTCCCGGCGATGAACATTTGAGTCTACTTTTCAAAAACGTCGTCCAGGTTAAAACCTCTTGGAAGCGGTGGCGCCGATTTCCTCGGTCGGACTTACAAACTCTTGCTACGCGAGAGTAAACTATTTTGCCGCAGTTCATGTATTCGATAGCCGTTTCACGAAAAAAGAAAAAGACGTAGTCCCCGTATTCGAAGGAGTGAACGAAATCTGGAAAATTAAGCTGATGGTAATCTTTCGAATCGGTTTTTAGGGGGTCTCTGAATATCATTGGGATCATCCCTTGAAAATCACTGACTGTCCCCGAGTAGAGGTGACCGTCCGCGAAAACGAAAGTCGAGTTATGTTTCGGGCTGAAGGGGCATCTTCCGACGCCTGAACGTTCCACGTACGCCAGTTTCCCGTCCCCACTCGTCGAATATTTTCTGCAGGCCGGCTTATAGGCGTTGGTGCCACAAACGAAAAACCCTCCCTCGGGTGTTTTCGCGAACAGTCGAAAGTAATTATGACATTCAATTTCGGGTTTGCCTTTCTCAAAGCACGAGTCGCTATCCGATTTCTTCGAAATCCATTCAATTCTTCCGCTTAAAAGCTCTGACATATCGATGATGCTTACGTTGTAGATGTAGTTTCTCGCTCCGATGAGAAGGGAGTCCCCGTCCCTTCGCAAAAGTTGAAAATAATCGACGCGATTTCTGCTGCCGTAGAAACTTTGCGATGCTAAGTCACCCGAATTGACGACCAAATTTGGAGCTAGCTCGTGAACCATTTCCAAAGCCGCGGCGGTGGTTGATTTTGTCGTCGTAGGAAAAATGACAGGGAAAACTAATATTAAAAATAACGATTTTAAACGCCCGAGTCGACAAAGTCTTGCTCTTCGCCAACCCATGGGTCTTGTGACGCCAAGCGCGCCAGAAGTTTCACCAAATTTAATATCGAAATCTAATAATGGTTTCATAGCTTCTCTTTGGAGCGGCTGTGGTTGATAAATTGATGTTAGTAGATGGATGTCTTAAGTTAATGTAAGAGCGCGTGAGGGTGGTGGTGTAAAGAAAGAAATGAATGAATAACCAAAAAAAATACTTTTGATAAAATTGACTTTATTTAATTTTTTAGATTTCATTATATTAATGTCCTACAACATCTGCCGAGCAAAATTATATTTAAACCTAAACAAATGAAAAATATAAAAACGATAGCTAATGTAATTTGTTCATCACTGTAGTAGTTCACCGGGCTTTTATCGTAATTATTCTCGTCGTTAATCGACGGTTTTAGGTGATCGGATGTTGATGACTGATTATTTTTAGAGTCTTTTTTCCCTTCGACGTTTGCATTTTTCTCGATCTTTGTTGAGAATGAATCGGCATTGGAATTTGTTTTATTATTATTGCTGGCACTACTTCTATCGAGTGTTTCAACATTCGCTGATGGGTTTGAAATATTAGTGATTGATAGGGTCACGTTTTTAAATATAGTCGTGAATTTATCACCTTCGTTTAAAAAAGATGATTTTGTACTGATTTTGCGTTTTTCCTCAATGACTAGAAGCGGAATATTGGAGGACTCCGCCTCTCTAATACTTGCTTTCGTACCCCTTTCGTTCAAAAAAGGGGTCTTGGCGTGGGAAATAGCGCCTTGGGTGGTCGATGGTGTATAACTATCGATCGAAGATAATTTGGTACTTTCGGTGACCTTTTCGATATTATTTTTGATTTCTACATCTTTTCCTACTACGGGAAGACTATTCTTGCTATTTTCGCGTTTCGTATTGATCGATGGTGTTAAATAAAATAATTCATCAGGTCGATTTAATTTCTCAGTATTTATTTTTTTATTACTTTTAATCGACCGAGAGGTACCGGTATCACCACTGCGTTCTTTGATATTCGATTGCTTCGTGGCATTAGTAATTGGAGACGAGGTGGTCGAAAGAACGGTTTTTTCTGTTCGAATATTATTTATCAAATTGAAATATCTGACTGAAAACATATCGTTGTGTGATGAATAAGATATTGTGGTGGTTTCATTAACTTTCCGGAAACACGGGGGGTTTTTAGGCACTTTTAAGGGAGCGTTAGAGCAAAAAGTAGCGCAGTTTCCCTTTATCACAAGACCACAAAATTTGAGTTCTTTAAATTCGTATATATGCGCGGCCTGTTCCTCGTTCGCTTTTGAGATATTTCTGAAATTATCATTGCTATTAGCGTTAGTTGTAAAAATTAGATGCGAAAATTTATGGCTTTGAGTAGTGCCTGCATCAAAGGTAAAATTCAAATACCCTTTATAACTAAGATCACGGAATTTAAAATTTAGATATATTCTAGATTTGAAGAGATGAATTTTTTTAGTTTTACAAGAGCGGAACCCGCGTTCATATAACTCGCCATTGCCGAGGAAACTGCATTTCGCCATTGGAGGTAAAAACATCAGCTTAATTTCGAGAACGGGGAAAGATTTGCATAAAGGGCTATTTAATTTTGCTAAAAACGTATCCGCTTCACGTATGTGAAACATATTATAAAAATAACTATCGTGATTTCCCGCGATCGGAAAATCTACGCAAGAGAATTCTGTCTTATATTCGTTATTCGCATTGAACGCGTGTAATCGAGTAGGAAATTCGCAAAGCGAAAATAAAAGTAGGAAAGGAATAATGAATATCATTAAATTATAATTATTTAGTTGTATTGTATGTATGTATTAATAAAGGAGTTTTTTGAACAAATGTATTTTATTCAATTAAAATTTTATAATTTTTAATTTTTATTTATTTAATTATTAAATTTCTCACACCAAAATTCTCAAAAAGCGGTTTAATAAACAAAAACATTTGTTTGATCGCACGCACGAATTCTTAGTTTTTATATAAAAAAAAATGCCTTTAAAACATTTAACAAATTTCAATTTTTTAAAATAATAAATTTTTTTTTATTTCTTATAGTTTATTCGTGCGAAACCACTATTTAAAGTTTTTTTTCTTGTGAGTCTCGACATATTCTGCCCGTTCATCATGGATTCTACGCGGCCTTCTTTCAACCCTATAATGGAAACTTTGCAGTTAATTCAAAGTACAGTAAGCAGTTTCCAATACGTTGTGAAACTGAAAGAAAATACCTTGACGGAAAATTTTAGCACGCTCATTCGCAAACGCTTCCAATCGTTAGAAAAAGAACCAATTTCGAGCATAAACAAAATGAACCACTTGGAAAAGACTCTACCGTTATTTTTTAACGAGAGATATGCCGCGGAGTTTTTTCAGAAATCAAAAATTCCGATTTTAAATTTAGCGTTGAGACATTTTAAATATTTGAGTGATAAGTACAAAAAAGAGAAAAATAGGGGCACCAGGGAAAGAGACATCGAATGTTTAAAGGAATCATATGGAAATAGCGAAATTTATCAAACGTTTTCTGATGGCATCTACGATCAGGGGTATGCACACATCATTCAGATACCGAAATTTGGGACGGGTTCAGAGTCTTATATAAACGAAGAATTCTTAATTAAGAAAATTGATGGCGATGATAATTCAATCAGGGATGAAGAGGGGGCTATAAAAGATAAATCTTTCGTTTCACTGAAAGCGAACATTCCTATCACCTTTAAACAGGTTGATGAATTATGCTTGGATTCAATTCAAATTATAAAAAACGGTGGTGCTAGTGAGATTGTTGGTGAGGGTGAGGATGAGAATGCTCATGAAAATAAATGTAAAAAAATTATTACTCAAAATATTGAAAATTTGCTAAGCTTTGAAAAGTGTTTGAGCGATATATCGAAATCGAAATATGTTCTTCGATTACTATCTTTACTATACTTTAACGCAATATTGTATATTTCCAACGAGAGCTTAAATGGGAAGGACAATCTAAGATTGTTTTCGGCAACCCCGACGAACTATTTGACCCTTAAATTATACATTTTCTTTCGAATATTCTATGTTTTTCCCACCACATTTATTTGTGAAGTACAAATGTTTAAATCGTACTTAATCGACCGTTTAAGCACGACAAACATCCACCGATTTCTTTTTGATTCTTGGCTCTTTAGAGAAATGAATCTTATTAATAAGAGAAAAAAAAAGAGACCATTCCCTTTAAATGCTGATACGAGTTTGTGTTTTAATGAATATTCGAACCCGACTCACCTTATTTCATGTTTCTCGATTCTGAAAGCCTTAAAACAGTCTTCTAATTCGATGGAAAACAACGAGATTGAGCTCTCTGTAGCTACTGGAGTTTCTAGTAAACGGATGGAAGAGAGAATGAACTCGGTCAAGCAATCTCTTAAGACCGAATGCTTGAATATATTACTTCTTTATTTTGGTCTCGTATACGCAATTCCTTGGCGAGTATTGAAAGGATTAAATTATGAAGAGGTTATTGATTTTGTTTTTGGAGTTTCACCCGAAACGATTCAGCCTCCAATTGGCTTGCCGCACCTCATGGGGTTGCCATCGATAGTACTTAACTTGTTGGGAATCGACCAATCGCAAATAAATCCTTTCATGAAAGCTATTTGTAATTCGAATGAAGAATTCATATATGAATTTGGGTATTTTTCAAAAGCGCTCCCATCTCTTACGAGAGAAATTAAAACACCCAAGGAGAAATATGTGGTGTCGGGTTTAATCGCCGACCATATTCGGAACCTTTGTGAACCACCAGAAGAAGAAAATATTGGCCCTCTTCGTTTCGTAAAAGAAATTTCATTTCAAACTACTTTAGATCTCTCCATTGCTGAAAAATACTCGAATATGTGTGACAGATATTCAAAAAATGTTTTTAGTGTTGACGATTGGAAGGTATCTCAAAAAGAATATTTTGAAAATTCGCCACTTAATTCGTTGTTTACAATCACAAAATTAAGGGACGATGTTTATCAGTTCAAAAATATCGGAGACCTGGCTTTAAGGGCTCTTGTTTTGTATAAAAAATATATCGGTTTCGACTTAAAAGAGATTTGCTTCTCGCAACCTGAAATGCCGCAATTTGAAAAGCTTGTAAAAGGATTAATTATTGAAGATTACATCGTTCATGGCGAGTTTAAAATACCCAAAGGGAAAAATTGCTTAAAAAAATTTAAAAAAGAATTTACTTCTGGAAATGATTGCGCAGATTACTTCAACGCCTTAAGAATAACCTCACTAAATTTTGTATTGAAATCGTCGGCTGAATTGTTATTATCGTCTCCCTTTTTCGACGATGAGGATATAAGGCGAAAGAAACGGCTATTTGCAGAAATAATAAATGCGGCTAACGAGAATTTTAAAGATATGCCTCAAATGTTACTTTTGAAAATGCACACAGAGAAGGTTTTCGAAGATGAACTAGCTTCGTACAAAAACCTACATCGCCGAGAAACGATTATGTTTTTCAACGGGGGGGAACCCAACTTCGATATCAGCGAAGGGAAATTGAAAACGATTGAAAAAACGCATTTTTTCATTTAAAAATAACTAAAGTGTTTGCATTCATATATTATTTTTATCATACTCTAAATAAATTTTTGGAATATTATGTATTACTTTTCTTTCCCTTAAATACTTTCAATTTTGAAAGATTTGTGATCTTATACCGATTTCGTTGACTCGACGGGCCTAACGAGTTCTTAATCCGATCGATCAACTTATTTAGTGAACGGTCAGCATTCCGATTAATCAGATTAGGAACTGAAACGCTTCCTCGAACTCGCTGACTCGACGGGGCTTACGAGTTCTTAATCCGTTTAACCGGTTGACCTAATACGATACCACATAAGTCGAACGGAGCATTTTTTTAATTATTTTTGGCAAAGGTTCATCGATTGCTAGTCGAATTGATCATTTCCGATCAAATAAATTAGGAACTGAAACGTTCCGAAGATCTCGCTGAATCGACGAGCCTTACGAGTTCTTAATCCGATCGATAGACATATTTAGTGAATGACCAATATTTCGATCAATTAAATTAAGAACTGAAACGCTTCATCGATCTCGCTGACTCGACGAGCCTTACGAGTTCTTAATCCTTTTAACCGGTTGACCTAATACGATACCACATAAGTCGATCGGAGCGTTTTTTTAATTATTTTTGGCAAAGGTTCATCGATTGCGAGTCGAATGGATCATTTCCGATCAAATAAATTAGGAACTGAAACGTTCCGAAGATCTCGCTGAATCGACGAGCCTTACGAGTTCTTAATCCGATCGATAGACATATTTAGTGAATGACTGATATTTCGATCAATTAAATTAGGAACTGAAACGCTTCATCGATCTCGCTGACTCGACGGGCCTTAGGAGTTCTTAATCCGGTTAACCTAATACGATACCGCATAAGTCGATCGGAGCATTTTTTTTAATTATTTTTGGCAAAAGTTTATCGATTGCGAGTCGAATGGATCATTTCCGATCAAATAAATTAGGAACTGAAACGTTCCGAAGATCTCGCTGAATCGACGAGCCTTACGAGTTCTTAATCCGATCGATAGATATATTTAGTGAATGACTGATATTTCGATCAATTTAAATTAGGAACTCTGAAACGCTTCATCCGGATGAGGGATGAATACCTCCCAAGGAGAGAACTTAAAAAAAAAAAATGTTATTCACTCCAAGGGCAATATATCCTACTATACAAGAATAGATTACTACGAAAAAATAATAATACTGTTCCAAATCGTAGATATATATAATTAATATATTTTAGTATATATATATAATTATATATATACTATATATATATTATATAGAATATATATGTATTATATAGTATATCTTAAGGCAGTTTTAATATAATACCCGTATATAATATGATTAACCTTAGAATACTATAGATATACCGCAATAAGTCTATATGATCGGGTAATGCTAAATTTTTTTTTAATATAGTATTTATCATGTTTGTAAATGAACTTTTGAAAGAGGTGGTTTTGTCACCTGATCATTTAGAATTTTTTATTTTTTCTCCGATATCGCTCGTCTTCTTGTTCCCGGACAGTGACGTGACCAAAAATCACTTTAGTTGTGGTGCACAACGTTATCATGTTTCTGCTTAAATTTCAATTTATCACTGTTTTTGTTATTAACGGAGATAGCACTGACTGTTACACACCCGTTTTCCATTGACGCAGAGTCTTATCTATTGGTTTAAATTCGCTCCCGAATATAGTTCGACGAGCTTTCCTATTACGAGTCCTCTTCCTCGATCTAAGATGCCGGAAACCTCTCAACTTATTTCCATTTAATAATTTTTATGTATTGTATTTTTAACATGGAAATATTCTCGATCAACTGATCATCATAAAAATGGGTATGGATACGTGGAAGATCTCTGCCATCTCCCATCGATCTTCGCTGACTCACTTCGCCCTTAGGAGGTAACAATTCTGTCAAGACGGTTCTTAATCCGGATTATCGTTAATATTAATATTTAACTTTACTACCTTGAACAGACGGAAGATAATTTTAAAGAGATGATTGGGCTATTCATTAATTTTTTTTTTTAACCAAAATATATTATCTTATAAAAATTTAATTTTTCCTCTGCCACCAGATAAACATGTAAGTAGTGAATTTCTGATCAGTCTCGATAAAATCTGATTACGAATATTGATGTTGAAATTTGGGACAATTGTAGCCAATATTGTGGACAAACGGAAAAGTTATTCTCAGAATCAGTGAGCTTCGCCCTAAACTTATGTTGTCACACGATATCAGACCATTGCAATTCTTGTTTCGGTTTTTGGGGTATACACCTCTCTTTCTATTGATTATTTTTGTACATAACGGCTCGAGAATATTGATTTTGGACAAAACTTTATTTTTAGCAGAAGCACACTCGGAATCTGATTTATACATTTATTATTTAAATTAATTATTTAAACGAAATAGTGGTATTTGAAATTTTAGGTATCTACCGATGTTTTTGAACGAAGAAGTATCATCAAATCAAATAAATTATGAACTGAAACGTTCCGAAGATCTCGCCGAATCGACGAGCCTTACGAGTTCTTAATCCGATCGAAATGGAGGAATGACTATGTTAATTTTTCTAAAAATAAATTTTTTTAGTTGCAACAATGTCTCGAGTAGTCTCTCTGCAATTTCAATAGTCAGTTAACGTGTAATAGTTAATCTCCCAATCTTGCAACACTGCTTCATCGATCTCGGCGTTAATGACATCGACTCTGATTCCATAGTCTCGTTACGAGTTTGTTTTTCTTTATTGCTTATTTTTTTTGTGTTTTTTGTTTTATTATTAGGGCCGGTTGGCCAACGCGCTGAAAAAACCCCCGATTGATCACCTACTAGATACGGATACCACAATTAAGTCGATACACGGTGAAAGCCAGCGTTTTTTATTAAATTGATTTTTGGCAAAGGATTCTCACATCACAGATTGATCTCTCAAGAACTTTCTCGCGAGTGCGAATCGTGTCATTAATACTGGAGATTTAGTCCGGGATGATAAAATAAGTAACAAGAATTGTCTATTTTTATATTATAGGATATCGTGGCACACAGGTGTGACCCGAAGAGAATTTTCGCATATGTCATCCGATTTCAAACAGTCTACCATAGTTCTCGTTAGGATGCTCTATTATCTGTGTCTTCAAATACTCCAGTTCCTCTGATAAGTGTAAATGAATCCTACAATTTTTACCTTATTATGTCACCAAGTGTATGGATATTTGATCTAGGCCTACATTTCTCCGTGCGAGTTAAATTAGGAACTGATTAGGTAAGCATTCACCTTACTATACTCGATCAAACCATGGCCCATGCTCCGACTCTAAGAGCCTAATTTCTCAAAATGAGTTTTCTGATAAGAGAGTATTAGTATTTAGCTTAAGTATAACGGTCTAAAATCCGAAGCGAAATATAATAAAATAAAATGCTTTAATACCCGGAAGAGATGACACCTGAATGCCTTAATAATTTAAAGTACTTCGAACTTTAACATCAAAGTTAGATTATTTTAATCTCTAATCTCATCGGTTAAGATGTCTTTTCTGTTTCTTTTTTCTAGGAGATTGGCAACCGCGCTGAAACCCCTTTCCACTAGGTATAAGGATGGAAAAGCACTAAAAACTTCTCTCGCGAGTACTCCATAATACGGGAATAAGTAACATAGTTCTTTCTTTGACAGCCAGAATTGCTCGATTAAATCTTTATGACTTTAATTGATTTGTGGTATTCGACTGAGGTTAATCTTTTTGGTCCTGATGATCTTTGTCCATTTTTCTTCCGTTTTCATCGACACTCATTCAAAAATAGAGATATTTTTTTTATTTTATCACTGTGTTCGTGGCAAAAATGTTACTCAAATTAGTGCGAGAATCTAAGCATCCTGTGCAAAAGCCCATAGTTCTTTCAAAGAAAACTGGTATCATTATACAATAGAGGCGCATTCTACACGAATCACAACTATAAAGGATTAGGATATGAAACGTACTCGTTCTTCCTGACTAGAGTGTCTCTCCGCAAACAAAAGTGGATCTCGAACCGGGTAACACGATTCTCGCACATACGACGAGCCATTACGGCGAGTGTCTTGCTAATGAATCTCGTTTGCTTCAATTATCACGATATCTTGGCAGAAACACGTGATCGATTAGTGAAATGACTGAATATTTGTGCGTATCTTAGTGTTAATTTAAATTCTAGGAAAACTTTTGTAGTGACGCTAGAAGCTCCAACCCTTTCATCTGATAACATGCTAACGGCTTAACCTCTGCATTAAATATTGATCAAGGACAAAGATTGGTCTTAGGTTTTAAATAGACAATGTCTGGGTTCCCACGTTTGAATTACTTATTTAATTACTCTCCTTAAAGATGGGTACATTCACTTTCATAGGAGCATTCCATGAACTCGGACTACGCATAATAAAGATTCGAATCGTGCGCATTTATTATATACAGATTGCAATTATAAAAATATGCGTTACAAGGTTCAAACATAAATGTCACCATTTTGACAGCCAGCGTAGCTTTCAGTGTGATCAGGATAAGTGAATGAAAGTCCGCGTCATTATTCTTCCACACAACTTCGCAAATAAAGCCCGTATTCAAAGCTTTGTTTCGATTCGTGTGATTCTACTGCTATGTGAAGTACTCGAGATCAATATTATACAATTTGAGGATTCATGCAATCTAACATTTCCAGAATTTATTGGTGAAGAGCAACTCGCTACGTTCCTCGTTAAAGATCTGCGCCCGAATTGTCCGGACGAGACTCGGATGAACTGCACGAGAGTGTATCTTCTTATATAGTCGCATAACAATCCCCCGGAGCGTGCTCATTGTCTGTTTTAGAAATAGCTGATAAATCCCAACTTAATTATCACCCCAAAATGGTTAGGTGCTCGTGAAATCTGTCAGTTTACTTCGATATTATATTTGATAGTGGTTGGTTTTTCTTGAAGAAAACTACTCATTTCTAAAGAACCTCACAATTTCAGTAGTGCTCCAAGTTATTACGATTAGGAACTGAACATCCTTCACTCTCTCTAATTCTCGAGTGCTTTAGTTCGTCAAAGTTTCATCCGAAAGAACAGTTCCTTCGGTAATTTCCTTTTATCAGCACTAATGTAACACGAACATCGCCAATCAATAAATGTCTTACGCATTGTAAGTTGAGCTCTGTCCACTGCAAGAGAATGGGTCGTTCTGCAAAATCATCTACACAAGAATAGCTCTCAATATCAATAACTCATTTCAATCAATACGTCTTTCAACTGCAGTTGTGCTTTAAAGAATCTTTTTAATGATATCAGATGATAGGTTGTGTAAATAGTGTTTTTAAACTCTCCTCATTCCTTAGATGAGCTTTGCGTTACATAACCAATTAACGATTATTATCTACGCTTAGTATGTGGGTCTTTAACTCAGCGATTTTGGACTATAAGTAGTGAGATTATTGCTTACGTGCGGCCCGCACAAATACACAGTCATCGTCCTGTTGTGTGAGCGTCGAAGCGGCAATATACTTGTTCTACGTGTTTATCTTCTTTTTTATTTGGTAAACTGACATTTTGTATAGGTCAAGTGTTTTCGTAATAAGTGACATTATAGACTCGAGTCTCTAGGACTGTTATAGAAGTGGGTGACGATCTTGATCACTTTGTCCGACATCAGTAATAAATATTTACAGTGAACTGATAATTATCTCGTCCAGCGTATTATTGTTTCACTGGAAAGCAGATTTCTCGCCTCCGTTAAATCAGACAAACCGCTTCGTTTTGCCTGAAAAGTGTACATCTGGGAAATTCCCGACTGTTCCTTGCAGTCACGAGCAAAGAATTTCTACTGCTCGACTGTTAGTGATGTTGTGATGACTGATATTTGATCAATTATGATGTAGAACTGGAACGCTTCATGTAAATCATCTTCGCTGTGACATGATTGAATACTTGGTAACTCATTTCTTTAACGATCGTACAAGTTTTCTAGCAAGTTCAAAGCCTGCTCTATTGCGCACCTACAAGCGAGTATGTCCTTAAACTACACAATTTTGATGAAAAGATCGCACTAATGTATAATTGTTATTTAATATTATAATGTACCTCTACACGATGAGATCACTATCGTTGACCCCATTTAACATCTCATGGGCCCCAAATTTTTTGAAGACTTTATGGGACCCTTTCGCGTGGTCGTGTGTAGACCCTCTGGGGTCTAATAGACCACTTGGATAATCAATTGGTTATAAATAATACTGCAAACTATAAACAAAAAAGCGCTCATTTCAAATTTAATACACGCGGCATTATTAAAAATGTATTAAAAATACATTTATAATATATATAATATATATATATTATAATAATATAATATGAATATATATGATTATATATATTATTATATAATATATATATATTACATATTATATATATATATATTTTATAATAGATATACACAAATACTAGATTATGACTACGCATTTGGTCGATCGGATAAGATTTTTTTTAATTTAATTATTTTGTGACATCAATAGAGTTCATTGGAATCTTGCGAATGAATAGCTTTATCTCAGAATTATGAATCTCATAGTACATTTCCGATCAAATAATAGTTTAAGGAAAACTCTGAAACTATTCCGATAGATCTTCAGCTACGAATATCTCGAGACGTAGCCTTTATAACGAATAATCTCTTGAATACGTAATGATATATATATTACGCTGATACTATACTATCGTACCTTAGTAATAATATTAAGTATTATATAGACATATTTATTATATATATACTATATTATTATGACTATTTTATATATTCTGATCAATAAATTAAGAATACTTATGAAACGCTTCATACTATAGATCTCTGTATGTACTCGACGGTAGTGGTATATACTCATTAGGTAAGGTTCTATATTATTTATAATTAATGTAACTAATAAATAGTATATCGAGTATAGATTATATTTACAATATATATATATAATATTATATATGTACTATTTTATAAATATATACATCATAATCAGTAATGACCCTTTATATTTATATATTATATAATATATTTAGAAGCAAGAGTATATATAATATAGTCTTAATTATAGTATATAGGTCAGATCGGTATAGTCAATTTTTTTTATAATTATATTTTTATTGACGCATAAAGTATTCATTGAATATATGCGATAGATTATAGCGATGTATATCTAATTCCGATCTCAAAATAAATAGGAACTGATAAATTATATATATATATCTACATCGTTCCGACAGATCTTCGCCTGAATAATCTGACTCAAGAGCCTTATACGAAGTCTATATATATATTAATTTAAATTTAGAAATAACGAAGGCGTCTTAGTGATTTTTATAATATTGCAGTATTATTTTAAAAACTGTCTCGTGTACCGTGCATAATATTATATTTATCGATCAATTAAAATTTAGTAGACTGAATAATATATCTATTATATATATTATACTATATATATTGTATATAATACTGTCATATATATATCATCCCGATCTATATTATTATCATCGAATACCTATGACACTCTGATACAGGACTATCTTACTAGATTCTTATTAATATTATTACTATAATATCATTAATAAAATATATAATACTATATATATATACGTGTATATATATATAAGTTATATATATATATATATATATATTATAATAGTATATATATATATAGTAATATATATATTATTTATATTATATATTATATATTTAGATTTTACCCTAATAATTTTAAATAATAAGTGATAAGTTTTTTACTAATGTCATCCTTAAAAAGAAAAAAAAATAACACGAAAAAAAAAAAAGAATAAGCAAAAAAAAAAAGAACAAAACGAAAAAGAAAAAAAGAAAAAAAAGAAAAAGCACAGACTAAGAAAAAATAGAAAGAGAAAAAAGAAGAGCAAAAGAAAAAAAGAAAGAAGAAGGAAATTCGGAAGAATTGTTCTATTTTTTTTTTATATAGAGAGCACAAAAGTGTCATCAAGGATTTGCGAGAGAGAGAAACTATGTGATTCTATCAAGAAGGATCACGAGAAAAGAAAATAACAGAACAAACTGAAATAGAAGAAGAAGAACCATAAAACCGTTCCGAAGATCTCGCTGAATCGACGAGCTTTACGAGTTCTTAATCCGATCGATAGACATATTTAGTGAATGATTGATATTTCGATCAATTAAATTAGAAACTGAAGCGTTTCACCGGTTTCGATGACTCGACGGGCAAGAAGAAGAAGAAGAAGAAGAACATTTTTTCGAACTCTAAAGAATCGATACTGAGTTACGAATTTTCCAAAATTCGGAAGATGCTTGATGAACGCGAAATGCGCCTTCTTCTATTAATTTTTCTGACTTTTTATTTATTAGTGTTATTTTGGTAATTTAATAATCTACCTCCGATCAAATATCCTGATTTGAGTAGAGTGAACTGAACAAAGCACTCATTAACAAGAAAGGTTCATCGTATCCTCGATTTATAAGTGAGCAATCGTAATCAATGAGAAAAATTCAAATTGGGATCGGGCTCGATAATATTTAGATACATTGTCTTACACTCGTCTCTGTTTGCTACAAAAAATTCTCAGTTTGTCATTTTTGACAGGATTTTGACTTCTGAGCATGTGTTTGAGGTACTCTCTGAGCGGGGCCGCGTCACTTGGCCTTCGCATAACTAGCAGATATTCAAACATGGAAATGGCATAATATTTTTCAAACCTATTGTTCAAATGCCCTCGGTGTTCTTCCGTCTCTTAAATTAATTATAGTATATATAATATAACCTGAAAATGATGATACTACCGTACGTGATAAATTTCGATCGAAATATATACAATAAATATTTTATAAATAAGAAAATAATTTTTTGCAAATTTTTATTTACGATTTTTTGAATGGAATCAAAAGTATACCTATATGATCTTCATATAACCTCAATAGGTATATTAACTTGATGATCAATAAATAAATATGGCGAATATTAGGGTCTAAAAACGGGTATGATTATACACCACACGTATTCCGCTAACAGTTTAAGACCTAGTGTATATATATATAAAATGTTTTGCTTTGCGGCGGAAAACGGCTACCGTAAATATAATATGATTGGATATGTAAAAGGTTCGATAATAATTCACTCAATCACGGAAAAATTGGCACCTTTATAAAAATTATTATATATTAATATGATAAATGAATAAAGGTATAATAAAAACATGAAAATAGATTGCGGGAAATTTTTGCGGTATTTTCGTTGCATACAACGGTAATAATATAATATAGGTAACTCAATATATATTACCGTACTGATATATAGAAAAAACGGACCTGCACATTTCATAAATATAATACAATATACGGTGAAATTATGAATAATTAATTTAAATACTTCTTACTTTTATATATCAACAGATGACTCTATGGAAGATAAGATCTGTTTAACATAGTTAAAACCTATGAAGCACGTCGAGGTTAGATATATGATATAAAATCTGTTTAAATCAAATACACTCACTTGAATCTGTTCTGAATTATATACAATATAAGTAAACAAAAGTTATGTTTTCTAATAAATAATTTCTTTATCAATAAGTTCCAATTACTAAATTCGAAAGTATTTGGATGAAGACTGGCTAGATGACCAGTAATAATTACTTGTATAGAATATCATTATAGATTCCCTATCCCTACTATATTATATATATCAGTTAATAGTGCTTTACAGTAGCGCTCACACCTATCCTGTATATTTTATGTTTTTTATGAACCATGCATATATATAGTTAACAAATTAAATATGTAATATATAATATTTATCTCTATATAGTAAAATAAATATCAATTCAAGCTAATATTATTTTTTCTTCTTTTTACGTTATTATATATTATTGTATTTATACCGACAGGAGACAATCCTCTCGCTATAGACCCTCTATTTTAATATAATGCAAAAGAAACTTCTTGAATTGGAAATTGTTCAAAATATAGTATTATACTTGTGAAGGGAATATATTATAGTTTATCACCCATAATATATAATGGAGTGCTAATAATATGCTACATAGAAAATAATATTTGTAGTATAGAGATAATTTTACAGCACTCATGTTTTGTTTATCTGCATATTCTATAAGTATATTTTATTATTATAATTCAGTGGAGGAAAAATATATAAATATATAATATTATCTGAGGCTGTAGATTATTTTTGAATTAACTATTTGAATATTTAAGGAATTCCAGAAGAGATTAGTGCATTGAAATTGGAAAAGACAATCTAGGGGTTAAAAGCAAGGTGTTTAATAATACGATGTATATGTCACTCTTAATATTTTTTATGTATGAAGGAGGGTCAGTGAGATATAGGTATATTTTATACGATGGCGATGCATTAAGTTACAGATACAATTTATGTATAATATAAGAATGAACAGTGGTGGCTTGGCAGCTTATCATTTCTACCCTTATCGTTGGTTTTTACATTTTATTTATTCTTTTTGATTATCCGGTGTTACCGATGGACTAGAGATGCCTTTCTTATAGTTCTTAAGCCTATGAAATACAATTTTAAAAAATAGTAAACGAGTTTATGAGTAGAAAAAAAAAAATCAGATAAAAGAGTTGATCGGCTACTTTGCATTGACGTAATAATTACTTATTCAATATTATTATTATCTCGGCAGGTGCGAATTTAATAATATCTCTCTCTACTTACCGAATTCATGCTCTCGTGATTGTCACCATTGTCTACGCCGGTAGTCTCTGTATCATTGAATTATAATGTGAGACTTTACATTTTTCATTGACTGATATACTTAGCCGGCTCAACAGACATAGGTTCCCCTGAGCTCGCATATATTTACCAAAAATTTGTATTATACTCATTAGATGCGATGTTATCATTATCATTATATGATTATCCCGTACTATCGCTGATGTTGCAAGAAACATTAATATTTTTTTCCAGTATTCCTGACAGTGTCTCATGTCATATATTTTATAATCCCATCCATGTATCTATTACTTAATGTATCTATTGCATTCTGTTAATTATTTGGAATATTCATCTCGATTATTATTATTATGTCAGTTGTTGCTCTATCTCTCGCTCACTCTCTCTCACTTATTTTTGATCTTGACATTATTATTACCTTCTTATACGCTTATGGGTCTAACTTCCTCACTCATATAGGTTTGGTGGTGGAGGCTTTAGATAAAAATTCAGTAATTTTCATCTAGATTTAATCGCAATAATACGTAGTGTCCCTGATGGGCCAGCGACAGACACGTAGTAGAAAATGCGAGAATCATGACGCTCATAAAACTATCGAATATAAGTATAAAATGCTTCTATTTCACCCACTCTTTTGTCAGCCACTCTTAAAATTAGTTAACCCCGAGATACAGTAAATCATGCTCAATGCACAAGAAGAAACTCACTACTTTTCGAATGCACCATGTTCTGTTATTCATCTTGCACTGCACTTTCTTCTCGCATCCGCCAACTCACATTCCTTTCACTTCAGCATTCCTTTAACTGAAATTAATATGCACCTTTTCTTCCAGTGCTCAGATCTATCCCACTGTGCTATGTTATCCCTAAACCATTTCACCCGTATACTTATCATCACTTCTCCTTCATCCATATGAGCAAACCATGCCTCAACTTACTCTCGTTTATCTTCTCATTTTAACGCCCTTATTCATACCAGTGCCAAAATCTAATGCTTAATACGTTTCAATGCTCCTCGGATTTTATCAATTCTTTTTAGCACTAATAGCTGCCTCTTATGAATTTCTCTTATATACTACTTTAAATTTTTGTACTCCTTAGATCTTTTACTCTCTTATTCCATAGCCAAATAGCTATTCCCACCAATAGATTCATAGATACCCTTGTTCCAGTTGCTCACCATGCAAAATTAAAACTGACTTCACTAACACTTGGCAAGCATTCTCCTCACTTCACGTAATATTTTTAAATATACTGCTGACTATCTATATTACTACGAGTTCTACCTTTTAAACCCCTCTTTTGACACACACCCTGTCAGCCCATCTACCCTCTCCTCACGAGCTCGAAGCTCTCTCAGATTCCCACACAAAACCAAATAAATGCATATCGCAATTAAAATAAAGCGATCATCCTTCCACTCACCTATCTGCTCTATATCAGGATTTCATTACTATAATAACAATAATTATTTGGAGCCTTGGCTACCCACAATATCTCATCTAATCTCTATCCCATTACTTTCCTTATGACTATATGCACATTTACACAGGAGTCGATGACATTTATGTCTTACAGACACTACCCACTCCGCTCATATGATTACTTGATATAACTAATTCGAGCTTGACGAGCGATCCAACTAAATAATCAAATTACTCAGACAGCAATTCGAAGTATCGGTCTCATATAACTCACTTAATCTACCATTTCAGAATGTCTAACCACCTACACCACTCTATCCACGAACAACACTTGGCACAGAATGCTTCTCTATTAGTTATCTGTTTTCCATAGGCCTGTTGAAGACCAATTTTAATGAAATTCTATTCTTACTTTAGTGATACCCACAAATTTCCCTTGAGTTAATATTATATTCTCGCTTCTCTCTCGATCTTAGTTAGTTTCTATCAAAAATTCAATTCAATCTTTAAACATTGAATAATCTAACATCCACCTACATTCTGAAGTAGTCCACCATCGTTTTTCTTCAGCTCAATCAGTGTGCACTATCAGTCACTACGACTGTACTCTTTTCACACCAACAAGAATACCAGCCTACCTTCCCACATATCAGACAATCTAAATAAACTAAATCCCAGTATATCTCTTGAATCTGTTTCCTTCTTCGCACCGATCGTGGTAAACGGTCATTAAGGTCGATAGAGTGCTGCTCTCCTCCATTGCGTTCTGCGAATCAGACTATAACCCTCCAAAACGCTTTGTTAACACAAAACTTACACATAAATCATATTTCTATACACAAAGAAATATCTGTGTGCAAACACTCTCGATTCGTTCATTCTCGTGTTAACGTCACTTTATTAATATTCTTCTCATTTCAACTTGAGCCGTCAGAGTTAGTTTACCTCCACACTGAATTTCACTAGTTGACATAACACTCCTAAGCAGCCACCTTAAAATATACTATATGCGACGCATATCCTCGCCACTATTTAATGACTTATTCCCATTTCTCATAATTTGTTTCATGTAAAGATTTGATCACAATCCTCTATTGACAGCTACTCTAAACGCACTCTTTTGTTACCTTATACACCATAAATACAGCACTTCCTGTCACACTCGACAGCAACTGCTTTCGACACTATAAAGTGATCTTCGCGCATGTATCTATCTTCGCGCCGTACAACACTCAGATAAATAAATTTTGCGTCACCTCGATAATTCATAAACAGTTCATTTCCTTTTCCCCTTACCCTGTTACATATATAAGGGTGTTATTACCGCTCTCCTCCAAGTCTTGGTAATGTCCGCGAGCATAGAGAAGATATCAATCTCATAATCGTCTATTCATCTCTTCTACCTGCAGAATTTACCATTACTCTCAACTCTCTCACTTTACCCACTACCTTCTTCTTCTTCCTCTCCGTTTATTAATGACCTCACGCTCAAATAATACTCTTATTCCTTCATGCACCATCAAACCCTCACACATTCATATCACTATCAACTCTTCATTACCGCCAATATTATGCAGATTTTTCGATAATATTGCACTCCTAGCACTGCTCCTACAATACTCCAATTCATCAGTTCGAAGTCAGCACCAATCTCTATTCTGAGTAGAGAATTATCGTATAGAGGAGATTCCCTTCTATTTTCTCTCTTCTCTTGCGCGACTGGTCTCGCTATATCAGATACATATAAAGATTCAGTTTATTATCTCTGTAAATGCGAATTCGCGCTCACTCGGAATCGAGCACTCACACTCTCTTCTACGTTTCTTCTCATATGAGATATATAAACTATCCACATAAACCTTATACATTAACGACAACGTCCACATGATATTTATTATCTCTGTGCTTATATTCTTTGTCTCCAGGAATTCCGTAACTAACTCTAATATAGTAAATGATAGATTAACAACAAAGTCTTTCTATTTAACTACTCTTATAAGAATCCATATTATCTCAGGAATTCTTGAGTTGAATTAATCTTAATATAGTTCATACAACATCCGCTCCATCGCATTGTTCATGTTAACTCAGTCTTTTAGTTCTCGAGTCTATCATGCTCTTTTCGTTCTCTATTTCCATCGATTCTCTCGAACTATATGAGTTTTTTACAGACTTACTTCTACGAACGGTATAAGACACGAGCAAAATTAAGGTGAGTTGAATTCTCTCGTGTGCACTAATCATTAAAATACACATCATTTCATCTACGGTGTTTCTAAACTCTCTGCATCAGTATTTCTCGTGTTCTATTGTTACTCGTATCTTAATAAATGATCACTTCCTATATACTGCTTATTAATTTACTCCCATAACAGACGAGCTGCATAAAAGATTATTGCTCCTATTCGCTCAACTTAATTTACCTTTATATCTGATACTCATTTATATCTATAATCGTTCTCTTTAAATATTCTCTCCTTCTAAGCTAGTATTACTCCGCATAGTAACCTACCACTCATTCGCAAGCGCGTGCCAAGAACAAAAATACACCTCTAGCTAAGCTTCTATAGTTAAATCTAAATACAGTCTATAGGTGTTTGCTGTCACAAATATAAGATTTCTAATGTATCACACGACGACCCCTACATACCTATTTACATAAATCTATTTAACATCCATACTCAAGTACACTGTACGAGTCTCGCATAATCACCACTACGAAAAACAATCAATCAACTCGATATTTTATATTCTCGCATTTTCGATACCATCTCTGTGTCCATCGCTATACTCTTACAATCTCTATTGTAGTCCAAGTTGTATAAAATTAAATATAGCTCTCACGCTGAATACACTGCACTTTGTCTGTGTTGTCATCTGACACGCCAGTAGTTTGTATTACTATAGTACATACATGAGAATAATACTTCGTCATTCTTTACTCTAAACACACAAGAAAACCTGAACTCGACTTTGCCTTACTAACCAGTTTGTACTAATGTGTCGACGTGTCCGACTCACACCTAAAAACTGTGAGAAACATGATATGCGCATCGTCTCCATTATAACTCTCGCCATCTCTGTTCTGAATGAATAATATCATTATGACAACTCAATATTAGATCATGTCTTCTTTATGAGAAGCTGACCCTCAACTGATCATCAATTTCTCTCGGTAAAATTCCTTAAATCATCGCTAGTCTCAAAAGCCTTGATATTCGCTCGATTATTAATTATTCATCTGAAAAATGACATTAATCGCACAGAATATTACGTGCACTTTCTCATATATTTCTGAGAACAGTCACGCTACTCAGATAGGTACACTATATTGAGCGTAAATGACCCAGCATATACCCCACTTATCTTTTTTTATTAATTCATTAAGATTCAAATATTCATCGTAGAAGTTGAATTTTTAAAAGTTGATCTTCTTAAGGTTGAGACAATGCTCACTTGTAAATATAGCTGATATAGATCGTTTTTTCGATGCTCAGAAGCATCAAATAATTACTCTTACAATCGTCACCTCGTCTCCTCTCATATCTTATCTCTTTTCTATCTTGCTGGCCTATTTTCTCTCCCATCCTATTTGCTCCCACCACTGTCTCCCTCATTATTCTTTCTCTTCCCACATACAAAGAACTGAATCGATACTACACAAGTGTGTTGTTAATTTTTCTCCATTTACATTTGTATTTTCTATGGCTTGATGCAGCAGTCGTGCACTTCATATTCATGAATTTCTATTCCACAGTACCCTATTGTCTTACAAAACCTCAAGGTATTACTTGTCATATTTTTGGAGCTCTCTCTTGATGCCGTATCTTCCTCTGCTCGAGCAAATATAAATACTCGTGAAAAACATGCATGACATAACCATATTGAATGATTTAACTCATTACATATATTAGAGAATACATTAATAATTTAAGATTCAGGATAATATTCTATGGATTTCAGTACTGCATGGTATTATGTCAACAAGCAAAATCAGGATGTCGCTAGATCCGATAGCGCCCTAAAGCTCACGTGATGAAACTAGACACATCATGGAGTGTGTAGTGAAGTTCATGTGGATAGTCGGCTATTCGCAGCAAGATTCGAAATTGATGTATAAACACAAATATTATTAGAATATAATATGTTGCACCACTTTTGTATGGAATCTCCTACCAATTGTATTGGTGAATATCATGAAAATGTCAATTGGAATTTGTTGGATAATATTTATACAACCACGATTCAGAGCTGATCTCATTATTTACACGAATTGTAACGAAGCGAGGACGTAGCTTTCTCGACTCGCTCTGCTTCTGCTAGCCCAACTAGTATATCTGTGCTTATACATTTTTTAAAAGATTAATATAATTCCTTTAGTATTTCCGGAGTCCTTTGTCGTCTGGAATGTTATACCTCACGGTTAAAAGTATCTATCTACATTTTTTTTTCTTATTCTATACTATATTTTAAGGTGCCATTTTCGTAGATGGATGATTTCGAACCTTACATCATATTTATTTAGGGCTATTTCGCCGCAAAAACACTGGGAACGTAGCGGCTGCGTGTTATGTAATCAGTTGACTTTAATATCTCGCCTTTGCAGCAATACTGAGTAGCCTTTTTATCGACTCACAGAAAAATCGATTAAATTTTAGCAAAAATTTTTTTTTATTAAATGTTTCACGTAATCGACTTAACGCTGGCATCATTTATCGTATTCAAACATTAGATAATTATTAGAAATTATAAGGCCCGTTCGAGTCAGCTGAAACCGACGAAAATCAGTTTCATATCTTTATAATTACTAATTATATCGGTGAGGTGATAGATTACTTCAACTAAAATAACGTTACCTCTGATCGACTCGGATTCTATAAAATCGTAAGTCCGTGATAGTAATCAATCAATACAGGTGATGAAACGCTTTACATGATTTTAATTTAAATATATATATATTGATCGAAATATCAATCATTCATATAAATATGTCTTATCGATCGGATTAGAATATCGTTAAGGCTCGTATCGTTTTCAGCTTGAGATAATCTACTATCTCGAACGTTATTATCAGTTCCTATATTATCCAGTTGTACCCTCGGAAAGAACAATTGCATGTAACTAAAAAACCTATAACAGCTCCTTAATCATAACAAAAAATAATACAGATCAAATCGTATGTTTGAGATATCTTTTCGACGACAATAAATATAAGATTTCAGATGCTCACACGTAATCGAACTATATTAGCAAGAATGTTATATCTTTATTGTGGAATATTTATATCTAAATGATTACAAGAGCATTAAAATCTACTTGATAATACCTTAGCGTCTAGGGCAGCCGTCGATGCAGCGAGATCGAATTTGAAGCGTCTTCAGTTCCGTCTATAGCTCAGCATCGTGATCGAGATAAGCTTTATCTCACTTTCGTCAGTTCTCCACTACAATATTCTATCGATAGTAGCGAGAGTCATAAGAGAGAACTCGTAAGGCTCGTTTCACGCAATATTCACTGTGCTCGTTATGATTTTCTCATTGAAATCGGAGATTGTAATAATGCATTCTTTCTCTCATAATTTTTTGTAATCTTTTCTCGCGAGGATTTCACTCGCATACCGTTCAGCGAGCGCTCGGCAACATGACGGGAGTGAACTAACTCTCTGCCAAAAATATATTCAAACAAAATGCTCACACGAATCAACACACACTATGCCCACCAGCACACGATAATACGCACTCCATCGTACGGCGACACACACATCAATAACACGCACACACAGCACACACTCACACGCACCAATCATGTTACTATACACACACACAAATTAAGCACATCACTAACGGCCACGTCGAGTCTCGCAGAATCGGATTTTATAAATGTACGTTTTATATTCGTTCCTAATTAATTAATGATCTGAAGATAAGATCATGTCATTCCACAAATAGGTGCTATCGATACGGATTAAGAAACTTCGTAAGGCTCGTCTAATTTCAGCGAGATCTTTTCCGGAAACGTTTCTATTGATTCCTTATAAATTTATTATTTGATATCTAGAAATGATCAAATTCGTAATCGCAATCAATAGAACCTTTGCCATAAAATAATTAATAAAAATTGATCCGATATCTCAGACCATATGTACGTATCGTATTAGGTTAACTGAATTATAAACTCCTAAGGCTCTCAGTCTCGAGTTCAGCGAGATCCCGTATATATATATGAGTTCTTTTACGTTGCTATAGTGTGTCCTAAATTTATATTATGATTCGAATATTTTCCATCATACCTCATATACATCTATATTATATCATGTGTTTTTTATTCAATCTGATAGAGAAACTTTCGGTTATGCTCGATCTCTCGATTCGTTCACGATTTGAGCTGTAGTAAATTTTTATAATTATTGAAATTATAGGAAATTAATTTTGTATTTAAAGAAATATAGAAAACACAGCCGTTTATATAATATAATAGTATTTATTATATCCTATATTAATTGATCGAAATGAATCAATTCGACTCGATATACATATATAGAACCTTTAGACCTAAAAATATAAGATTGATGGGGGTGAGTAGTAGGTTAGTTTAGGGTAGGGGTGAGGTAGGGTAAAAATATAAATCAGCCTCCGATTGATATATATATATACTATATAATATGTATAACTAGGTATGATCGGTAGTTAGTTAATACCGAATTATAGAACTCCTATAGGCCGTCGTGAGTCAGCTCTGAGATCGATGAATCGTTCTCAGTTCCTAATTAATGATCAAATTATAACAGTTCATTTCATCTTAATATTATATCGTCTATCGATGGATTAAATAACTCGGTAAGGTATCATCGTATATCTGATTCGGCGAGATCCTTTCGTAGCACCTCTCTCCAGTTCTGCGCTAATATATTTGTTGCTCGCTCCGAGATAAATGTAAATCTTTAAAAACTATTCAATGCTATACTCGTGTTGCAAATACAACTCACGGTTGCCAAACATTATAGTTAGAAAGAAGCTTCCGTCCTCGACATATTTATATCAGCTGGATAATGTACGAATATAAATAAAAGAATATAACATATAAGAAAATCCTAAAGACTCGATCGAAGTACCAGCTACAAGTATTATCGAAAAGGAATACAGTTTTGAATCCTGATATTAATGGATATCGACATGAGATAATTGTATTTCCAAGAATTCACATATATTATAAAATAAATAGAAATCGGAGAAATATATATCCTAGTTTCAATATTCAACTAAATATGTTCATTCGATACGGTATATATAGAAGATACTTAGCAGTAGGAACGCTTTATCGAGACTTCGGTGCTCTCAATGATCTTTCTCGTTCAGGGAAAAATCAGAGATACGTTTTCAGTATTAATTTTTTGATCTTCATTCGTAATATGAATCGCGATATCCGACTCGCAGTTCAGAGTGAGAACTGCTCGTTTGGCAAAACAGAGAATAATTAGAGAAAAATGATGCGTCCGAGGGTCGACTTATGCGGCTAGGTATTGTTGTCTCAATACCGGATCGATTACTCTTAGCCAGCGTCGAGATCTGACATAACTCCGATGACACAAGCATTATATCTAGCTCTCATAAGATAGTCGATTGGATCAGTATCTGAGTCACGACTCACCCTCTCGCTAAATATATGAGTCTGATCGATCGGGAAAATAATCCTATAACACTCCTCACTGCTAGTTCCCGATCTCCGGAGATCGTTCAACAGTCTCAGATCCCGTAATTACTCTCGATCGAAAATGATCCATTCGAGCTCGCAATCGATGGAGACCTTCTGGCCAAAAATAATTACAAAACGCTCGATCGATCTTTAACTCGCGTTTGTATCGGTATTTTTAGGTTGACAGTCTGATTAAAGATAAAAAAACTCTAAGGTGGTCGAGGTACAGAATATAATAGAAAAGTCTATTTATTATTTAACGAAAACCACACATTGGTGGTTTTATTGTAAGAAGTTTGTTTAGATTTGTTTATGCACGTAATGGTTTCTCTAATATTATATTTTTTTTTTTTTTTTCTTAACATTCTCACTAATATTGTTGTAATGTTTAATACGTAGATTCTCATCAATGATTATAGAATATTCTCGTTTCAGCGTGTTAGGCTCACTCTCTGAATCTGCTTGAGGAGATATTTTGTTATTTTGTTTTTCTCTTTTTTATTTTTATTTATCATTTCAGCAGACTTAAACTCTCGAGCACACATCGAGCATTCTCCATGCTCACGACGTTCGTACAATTCATTAACTCGAATATCGTGTGTGCATAAATAATATTAATAAAAAATTGTCTTTTAACGCACTCATACCTCTACGTAATGTCTCTCAGACTCTGTCCCACGGTTAATGTATAGTTAAAAGCTGACCCCGGCCATAAGAACTAAAGGCCCGGTCGAGGTCCAGTCGATAGATCGTATATATATCCGGATAGTCTACTCAATCAAAGTGCTACCCATATCTGCATATATAGTAATATATATGATCGCATCACTAATCTCACTATGACATAGATCAGATCCGCATATCAGTGTCATGTAAATAAGCGAGTACTCTCGAGTCTTCGGTGCTGCTCTTCTTCTGCGAAGCGTTGCATAGATCCTAATTTATTTTATCTCTCACGTGAGAAAATGTAATCTCCAATTTCACGACATCGCATATATCGTAATAAACATATATATACTCAAAAAATAATTAAATAAAATGTCGTATCGTAACTATATGCTCTCGTGTAGATAACGTTAATTTATGAGTTACCTGATTAAGAACTTTCCTAAGGCCGTCGTATATAATTAGATCTAGCAGATTAGATCGTATGTAAGCGTATTAAAGTATCAGTTCCTAATTTAAATTTGATTCGAAATTATATATCAGTGCATTAATACTAAATATATCTTAATCGATCGGTATTATAAATAACTCGTTATAGGCTCGTTACTCGATATATTCAGCGGATGATCTTCACTGGAGAACGTTTCAGTTCCCTAAATTATCATAATTATATTTGAGTATACAGGAAAGAGTTCCGAGTGTGTAGTGTCGTTCAATCGGATGAACTTTTGCCAAAAAATAAATAACTATATTTTCTAAAAATATTTCATGCTGGTTATCGTTATTTTCTTAAAGTGTTAGGCTTACTATTGAATAATGTTTTGTCGTGAAGACCTTATTCTGTGTAAATATATGCTTTCGAAATATCTAGTCATATTCTATAATATATATCTAATTCGATTCTGATATATTAAGAATATGATACGTAGGCTAGTCTACGATATTAGCCTCGAGATCTCCATTCTCGATATAATAATATATATACTATATATACTAGAGAATAATATTGGATCCATGCCTGAAAGATACCATATCGACTCTGACAATCGAATGAAATACCTTATTGCTCACAATAAAAATTATATTAAAAAAAAATACGCATCGATCGACTTATATGTGAGTATCGTATTAGGTCATACCTCAGGTTAAAAGGTATAAGAAACTCTGATAAGGCCTCGTCGATCATATATATATATCTTAATAAGTATCACTCTCTATAGATAGATTCGCGTATCTAGGTGAAAATATAATCAGTTTACAGTATCATTAATATATATATATATATTTAATTTGATCGAATATACTTTTATTAAGTATCTGTCATTCAATCAAAATATGTCCTATCGATCGTTATAAGATTAAGAACTTAGATATTAAAGGCTCGTCTCGATTCATAGCGGAAGTATCTTCGACGTTTCAAAGGTATCTAAAGTTATTTTGATCTCACAAGGAATAATTTGAATCAATTCAGACTAGCAATTCGCTTTTATTGTTAATATTCCTGTTTGACCAAAAAATAATTAAAACTAAAGGTCTTACCTGTTGATTCCGACTTATGTATGATATCGTTATATTTAGTAGTTCAGAACCGGTTAATATCGGTTAATTTAAGATAACTTACGTAAGCCTACCGTCGAGTTCATTTGGCGTTTTTTGAAGGAGTCTGTGCTATTACCTAATATAATTTAATCACTGGGGACAAATTGTCTTTAGGGAGTCGTTCTATAGCTATAATGTGGAGTACATACTAGTATAAGTACTCTTCTCTTGAGAACTCCAGTCATGTAGCTAGCATCCTGACAACTGAAAATTTCTCTCTCTTCTTATCACACAATGGTTTATAGATTGCACGAGAATATTAAACTAAAAAGTACACACTCGTTTCGAGAACAACAGTGTACTCTCATAGATCTCTCTCATGGCTACAGACTCTCTCTCATATATGCTCTTTGCTCTAATAGACGCTGTCTAGGTAGTGCGTGATGTGCAGGAATTCAATTCGACTGACTGGTGAATCGAGGAAAAAGTGGATTAGTCAGTAAACGAATGTCTGAAGGAGAAGAATTTGAGTTTGGACAGACTCGAGAAGAAAGGTGCATAATAGGAATGAATGCGGTTTGTGAAGGGATATGGTTTGTGCCCAACCTGGGCCATGGCGGATAACCCTACTCTGACGATAGTCACATAGTGAAGAGGTTTTCGTTCGCCGGATCACCGTAAAGCTCTAGAGACTTTAGAATCTTTCTACTGTCGAGCGAGTTCTTCACTAAGATGTATAGAGGGGCGGTAATGATATGGGCTTTCCTTCGACTTGTTCATATTTTCTTTCTACATACTTTTCTGATTTCGTGCTTGTCACCGCAAAACTTACTCCCACAGTCTTGGGTAAAGTTAGTATGATTTAATATTATATATTATGAATAATATTTATATAATATATATATTATTAATGAAATTATAAAATAAATATATATAATATATAAATATAAAATAATATAAATAATAATAATATATAATAATTTGTATTACAGTGTAATCAAATCTAATATTATTATATAATATATATATATATATATATATATAATTAATATATATAATTATATATATATATATATGTATATATATATATATATATATATATATTAATTATATATTATATATCTATATAATATATTATATATATATAATATATATATATATCAGGTGGGCACCCGCTCATTTGGGAGTCCGCTAGCCACCTCCCGCACCTCGAGAATACGAGTCCCGCTAGCGCTCCTCCGCATTAATCAGATCTCTCCAAACCTCGTCTATCAGACAAGTCCGCAAGTCCCACGTCCGCACTCTCCGCTTAATTTAATGAATCTGGCGACCTTCAAAAAAGATCTTGATTATAATTATAAATAGTTAATATCCTTAATCAAAACTGTCATTTTAAAATATTATATGGAAAAATTGTGAATATCGAAATGAAAACTACCAAATGGCAAGATTTTCTTACTTCCTCAGTTCTCAATGTCGTCTTCAAAAAACAAGAGATCCATATTACCTTCAAAAGATTAGGTGCTGCAAAATTTTAAAAGCAGTTATGGCAGACCTCTTTGCCTCAAAATATCCCCACTAATACAAAATATTCGTATAAAGCAGCAGAACTAGGGAGAGGGTATATATTTGATGAGACAAGTTCAACAATTCTGTGCCTATCTCGAAAGGGGAAAAGTCCTTCGTGAGAGGCACTTGCTGGTGTTAGTCACCCTTCCACAGTCCCCTCGCTTCCCCACTTAAGGTCCTCACCTAAACTCATTCTGCCTCCTAGAAATATTTTCGACACCTGTTTTACCCATTTGAAGATCTATTTTCGCCAGACTTTTAAATAGAATCCATGAAAGCCTCAACTCCTGCAGATAGTCGATGCTTAATATACGGTATTTCTCAGCTCTCGGCCAGTGCGCAAGTATAATGTACTTGATATATAGGTATTCCTTATTATAGTTACGAAAAGCTATAGTTATTTCATATTACATTTTACCTAAGGGACAATGCGTTGAACTTTATTATTCCCTAAAGAACTGCAATTATCGATAGTTTATATACTTTAATTTAATTTAATTTATCTTTCTTTAAAATAAAAATTCTACATTTTCAGTATTAAATTGCAAGTTTAATTTAATTTTCTGCATAATTAATAGTACCTGATTTCTTTGCGCCCTTATATATTTATTATACTCACATCATTTCGTTATTACCTCTATGTAAAAAG
>JABUQX010106047.1:0-51653 GCA_015478945.1 Trachelipus rathkii | reverse complement strand
TAACTATACCTAAGATTGTCCATTATATATACTTATGAATCGACTAATAATTGAATCATATTATAGTATCTTAATATACTTCTTATATTTATATCAGACGCATTAATAGTAACCTAACATAACTACTATTAATATATATAAATACAATCCAAAGATCTTTGACCTTATTTGCGAAGGGAATCATACTTACTATATATGTAGGTGCGGATATATATATATATATCTAGGCCAGCCTCCTAGAAGACGTCAACACAATCACAATACTCAAACAAGACACCTAAACATGCCTACCCTTTGGGAAATGGAATTACCTTAGCTCGGGGAAATCCTGGCAAAATTTGCCGAGGAAACGATGTACAATTAATAAAAAAATAAAAAAAATATGAAAAGAAAAAAAAAAAAAAAAAAACATTCTCGCAACCTACAAAAGCTGCAGGGAAATGAAATATCATTCTCTTTTGAACCGCTGTCGCATATAAATTCTTTCGGTTATAGGAAACAATGTAAAATAAAAAATAAAAATAAAAAAAACTATTAAAACAATAATAAACAAAAATTGGCTAATTTTCATAGTTAAACATATATATATACTATTAACATAATGTGTACCAGTATTAACACGGCAAGTTTAGGCGGCTCGAGCTCGAGTCGGGCGAACGCAACTAATGGGGTGTGAAGCGTAGGTAACCAACACGCCGCTGTAGGTGGCACGGGGCGCGTGTAACTGGAAGCTCTTCCTTAGTCGAACACCACAAATACCAATATGATGCGGGGGGTTTCACCGGGAGACCCTCGCCCGGTGGGGGGGAATATAGTTCCCTTACACATTCATATAACCCGTCTTACGTTTTGGCGCCGCGTGACAGGGCCCTAGAATAGTAAGACTTTTTCTGTGTTCTCCTGCCAAATCCGGTGCGGTATAGCCATTTACTCTCGGAGACCGCTATCTCATTTCTAGCGTCGCCTTTGGTGGTATCATCTTTAGTTAAAAAAAAAATTATAATAGATAAGTCTCATATTACTATTATACTTAAACGAGTAACCCAAGGCTATAAAGGTCTCATTCATCATAGGCTATCTAATCAAATATATCTTAGAAGGTATATGTAGTATTAACAATAATTTATTTTATTTTTTTTTACATTGTTGTTTAATCACCAAATCTTTACGCCAGGATTCCAAAATGTATTTCCTTTTCGCTTGTAGCTAATTGTAGTTTTTGATATACTACAATATAAATACGTACTACAAGTAAAACTACTATATATATATATTAATACACTATTATATAGTTCTTAATATACCTTTATCCGTAAGTCCCTATGCATTATAACTTATTTAAAGTATCTACCTATATATACTATTATATTATAGTATTAATAGTAATATTTCTGCAATTTATATATATATATCTATAAGTTATCATATACTTATCAACTTATTTACCAAATACCTCATATCACTTCTCTGTTTTTCCCTACATTTTCCGCCTAACATTGGACCAGCGATTCTCAGCAGTGTATTCTGCGCATTCATCCTCCCGGTGAGCTGTTTGTTCAGTTAATGTTTTGAGATAATCGGATTTGTCGGCCTCTTACTATAAGGCTGACCATATATTATATATAATATTACTCAATTAAAATATAATATTATTCCCGTATATATTATATGTACAGTACTATACTCTATTCAGATATGGACACAAACATAACTAAAACCTGCAATTCAATTACCTACTTTCATATTGAATATACATATTACAGGTAAAGATGGTATATATATACTATGTTATATTAATATCAGAGCATGGCGCACGTAAACCGGAGCATGATCTAGCGAAAAAAAGGAATTCAATAATAAATGCTAACGCGGACCTCGCGTACGTACGTAAGGTCTAATCCAAGATAGTAGTATAGGTAATAAAGGAGATAATAAGGACACCGCAGCTTTACCTACGTTTAATTGACAAGAGTAGCAGATTTTAAAATCTCACAGCTCAAATTATTCAGGAACTGTCGGCTATGTGATTAAACTCACAAGTCATAGGAATTTGTATGCAGGGAATTTGTAAGATTCATATTAATAGCAGATAACATGTTCGTTCAGGTATACGACGTTGTGGAGATGATTGGCAAAATCTCTTGTCGCATGTTGGTTTTATCAATGCTGTCAAAGTTCCGTTACTCACAGGATTGTTGATAAAGTAGACTCTAGATTGCTTGAAGATCCCTACACAGGAAAGTTAGTCCACTATGGTGAGAGTCGAGGCACCGGGCGAGCCACAAACCCTCGCTGATGGTCCTTTTCCTCTGATAACCACAGTCATGTATCGGTAAGTCCAAGTGACAGATTCCGACGCTATGACAGGGTCGCCTTATTCTTGCTGGTGGGAAATAGGCATGAACAGGCTTTCGTTTGGAGTTTAACGCTGTATGAGAGATCACTATAGACCTGTAGGTAAACATTGGATGATTCACGAGCTTTCATTGAAGAATCTTGGACCGATTATCTGTTACCGCAAGAAAGAGCACACCAAGACACCCAATTTTTAAATTCGTGAATTGGCATTTGCCAGGGACCCGTGTGGTTCTCTCATCTGTAGAAAGCCCAGTGTCTCCGACAGTTTCAATATACGGCGAATCTAACAATGTAACCATATACAAGAGATGAAGAAACCAATTAGAAGAATCTATCAATCCTGAGGAGTTAGCATAAAGAAGACAAGGCAACGACGGATCAAACATTGTCTCCCACCAGCAACATTCTCTGCACCAATTACAGCTAAGTTTTTACGCTTAACTTAGTCCGCTTCTTTCATTTCATGAGAACACACTCACAAGCGGTAGGCCCTGGTCTTACCTGTTTCATTTTTTCCAAGCCTATATGAAGGTATGCGTTTGACTATGATCTACTGCATAATGACCTCCATCATTGAAATGTTCGAACCATTAGGAGCTCGATGTCCACGAAATTCTTATCTTTAGTTAGGTGTAATACATTTATTCACTATCAGTACGACGTAAATATTTTCCTATAATCCTCTTTTCTCCAGTAGATGGGGATGCGCGTATTTCGTGTGGGCTCCATCAATACTACTGTATATAACGTTTTTTATTCCAGTTCCAGAAGCCGTACCAGACCTGTTATATATATAATACTAACCCAGATATATAGTATATATAGTATGAGATATATATTATAATTATATATCTAATATGCAGCTATTATTGATTAATATAGATTATCAATATCATTATAATAAATACAATATACCTATAAATAATAATATGACCTAGCTTACTAATTAGTACTACCTAACTATCTATAATTAATCATCTAATATATCAAAATTAATATACGTACTATACCTAGTTGCAGATAATTATAAATTAATCCACATAATAGAACCGTATTAAATGCAAATATTATTATTTTACTATGTCTTTTTATCATTATATAAGTTATTATCACTAACGTCCAATTAGTATTATACTATGTTTCTATACCTGGCAAATATAAATATTAGTACGATATAATATATTTTTATTATTCAAAATGTTAAGAATTATTATGAATCCACGAACAATCCTTATAATAATATATAAGGATACTCATAACTTAAGTAAGTTATATATGTAATAAGACTATTACTTAATATAATATAGTATGCGCTAATATAAGTATGATATAATATATATAGGTATATCAATATCATAAATGTTATATCTTGGCTATATAAATTTATATATATATAACAACTACAGTATATATAATATATATTACACTACTTAATATAGTATCCTTCAGTCCATCGGATTCGTATATAGTATATAATCTATAGTACTACTCTTATTTACTAGAATAATTATATATTATAACTGATAAATTAATTATTTTAATAAAGCATATAGTAATAACCTATATATATAATTGATACTTAAACATTAAATTGTGAACACGCTTCAAGTCTATGATTTATTTCTTTTATTAAAAATGAACTGTGCTAAACATATCTAATGATGCAATTTTACTATTATGATTATGTAGGATGAAATAATACTTTTCATTAATTAACGAATTAAATTAGTACGTTTCCTAAACATTTAGAAAAAAGTGGGATTAGGCACTTAAGATTACCTAAAGCTGTTGAGAAAATAAATGCATATAAAGACCAGGGGCTTTATAAGCTTTATAAGTTACAAAAAAATACGTTAAAAAACATCAAGTTGCACTCTTAAAACTCATTTGAGTGTCTATTATCTTGTGCACTTTCGATGCTTCTACGGTAATCTTATGGACACCATGGGGATATTAAATAAAAATTTTAAGAGTACAGGGTATTATTTATTATTATTTTATTATCTATTATATGCTCACATTAAAAAAAAAATACAACATTCTTTATTATTATTACACTGTATTATAATATTATTTATTATTATTTTATTATCTACTTTTGATTAGTATTATTAAAAAGTCTATAATTAATATACTTATTATTATTATTATTACTATATTATTATCAATTTACTATTATAATTATTATACACAATTATTAGCTATTATTATTTATTATTTATTATATAATTTAATATATACTATTATTAACTTTATTATTATCATCTAGTATGAGAGATTATTAATCCACTAATTATTAAAATTATATTATCATAATTATTATTATTATTTATTATATATCTATTATTAAAAGAAATTAACAATTTAAACCAGTAAACTCTTAACAAAAACAAAATATTGAACTGCTAACTGTTTAAGCAAAAAAATTTGAATTTTTAAAACAAGTACGTCCCATTAATTTTCTTAACTCTACCAAATTGAACTGTATTTTGAATTTCTTTGAAAATGGTAGGTGCTAGGAAAATAACTTTGTCTCTCACTTATTGAGTGGAGCTATTGCGTCAATCTCCTTATCCCTCAAACACATCTTGATTTCAATCTATACCTCGTTTCTGATACATAGAAAAATAAGCTCTTCTCTAAACTATTGACAGTAAGCCTTGTAGAATTTATACGAGTATACATTTCATTTTAGGCACTTAACAAATCAAGTTTCACCATTATGTTGTATAAAGATTTGACTAGGTAAACATTTTAAGTCATTACAGAATTCATACAGGTGCAGAGCTCACAGTTATAAGGATTCGACAAGATCCTGATAACTGCTCTAGCGAGGAGTGACCACAACCTTGGTTTATCAGCTCAGCACAAAGATAAATTTAAGCTCAGAGCATACGTAACGGGCCAGTTGGACTGAAAGTAAGATACAAAGATTCGCCCGTTCTGGCTGGAATCTTTTCAAGGTTCCGGAAAGTTATCACGGTTCCGGCCGAACCCAAATTCTGGTTCGCCGGCTTACATCCTTACGCCTAAGAGATATATTATCATAGCTATTACATACTATCATACCCTTACATAATAATATATATATACCTATGTAGTTTCTATATTATATAATTATATAGTAAGTAGTAATATATAATATATATTATATATATATATATATATATACTCACTAATGTTCATTAAGAGCTATTCATATATCATATATATATTAATAGTTTACTACTTTTTCTTTTGAAAGAATCCCGCCCAAAACAAAAATAATAATATGTAATATATAATTTGAGAATAGAAAAAGATGATTGCCTTCATATATATAAATACATAGAGTGGTTCTTTATATATATATCTATATACATTAATAGATAACAATAATAGTATGTATCTACTCCTCTCGACAATGGGAATTCTTAGTAAAGGTTGGAATGTGATACATATATGGAGAAACTCGAATTAATCATACTGAGTATACAAAATATACTATAAATAATATACAACATTTCTTAACTAGACTTTAGATATACTTTGTTTTTGGGTTGAAAGCCAAGAGAAACTCTTTTAATAACTTAACTTTTTTTTGTTTCCAAGTGTTAAAAATTAATATATTTATATAAATTAAATATACACTCATCTGCAAAATCCTTAATCACATTATATTATAAAAAACAATATTCATTATATTACATTAAATATGTAAAAATAGTATAATACTGATGTGATTTTTTCCTTCTCTTTAAAAAAAGTTTTAATTCTATTTAATAATACTTATAAACAAATAAGATTTATTAGAATTAGTTAAACAATTGCACTTAAGAATTGCAACTATTATATTGCTACTATAACAATTACCTATATACACATTTCATTAGTATACTAGATTACATATAATGTATTAGTTATAGTATATCTATAGTTATATATATCTATATATATACTAACTAGCCCTATATCCTATTATAGTAACTATATTCCCTATATATAGTATATATATATGTGAATTAGAGGTTTAAAATATTATAATTACTATATATAGTAGTATATATATTATAAGTATATAGTAATATATATATATATATATATAGCTACTATATAACTATTACTTATATATATATATAATATATATAGTATACATATATATTATATAGATATATATATATATATATATAATATATATATAAATATATATATATATAGTATATATACTATAATATCTAAGACATATATATATAGAAAGAAGAGAGAGAGAGAGAGAGAGAGAGAGAGAGAGAGAGAGAGAGAGAGAGAGAGAGAGAGCACGAGAGAAAGAGAGAGAAGAGAGAGAAGAGACGAGACATCTCGGAGAGATGAGAGAGAGAGAGAGAGAGAGAGAGCAGAGAGAGAGGAGAGAGAGAAGAGAGAGAAACAGTGACAAGCGGCCATTTGAGACGAGCGAGAGAGAGAGAGAGAGAGAGAGAGAGAGACAGAGGGAGAGAGAGAGAGAGAGAGAGAGAGAAGCAGAGAGGAGAGAGAGAGACGAGAAAGATCACCATTTTTCTTCTGTTCAGCTTAGGTTAGATGATTTTTTAATGCTAACGTTAGCTTATGTCAAATGTAATGCAAGGTTATGTTAGAATTATTTTAATTGTTCTTTATGATTACACCTATAGCCACACTTAGATATTTTGGAACTTTTAGGTTAGGATAGGTTTAGGTTTAGGTTTAAGAGCTTAGGTTAGGTTATGTTATGGTTAGGTTAGGTTAGGTTAGGGTATAGGTTAGGTTAGGGTTTTAGGTTTTGGTTAGGTTAGGTTAGGGTTCAGGTTGGGTTAGGTTAGCGTTAGAGTTAGGTTGAGGTCCGGGTTTAGGTTAGGTTACGGTTAGGGTTAGGTAGTTAGGTTAGGTTAGGCTTACATTTCTTTTCTGTTAATATTACAGTAGGTAGTCTTTACTGGATAGATTAGGCTAAAATATTAATAGTTTTTTAATGCATATTATTTTTTCAGGTATGTAAGAATCCTATTCTCGATGCTGATGAAATTATTCGCTTGCATTAAAGAAAAATAAACCTGGAAGTATAATAGTCAAAGACTGGAATTGGAAAGTGGAAACCATTCTTCTTCTGGGATATATTTCCGGGAAAGAAATTGTTCAAAATTGCCGAAGAATATATAAAGTATCAATATTATACAGTATACTATATCACCATGTATTATACTAGTATATTATATAGTAATACTATATATATAGTATAGTATCATATATATATACGTATATATATATTGCTATATATATTTAATATGAATTATTTATATATATATGTATATATATCGTATTTATGTATGGTACTATATCATTCATTAGCTATAATATATATATATAATATATAATTGTGTAGCTGTGTGTTGTGTGTGGTTTTCTTTTTTTTCTCGTTAGCTAAATTTTCTTTTCAAATTGATATACTTTTTATGCAAAAAAGATTTTTCAGTGAAAATAAAGAAAAGAATTAATAACTTCGTATTGTCCTTCATTTATCGATACTATTGTTCACAATATTAACAAGATAATATCCGATCGCATTCCAAAACCTCGTTACCTAAGATCCCCATATAGGCGTATGATATATATATATATGATTAGTAGTATATATAAATATTATATCATATTATATATAATATTATTATATATTATATATGATTAATACATATAAGTATATATATATTATTATATTATATATATATAATAAATATATATATATATATATATATATATATATAATAGTAATATATATATAAATAAACTTATAATTAAATTAAAATTACCGTTTTTATTTATTTTTTTTTTGTAAAATTTGCAACTTATTGTAATAAAAAATTTTTTTTTTCTAGTTCGTCAACATTTATCGAGTGTTATAATGAAGACAACTGTTTTCATCTATAATGAATAAACATATTTTTGAAAAAAAAAATGTATCCCATCAATTTTTGATTTAATATTCATAACAAACCATTTTAGATCAAAATATTCACACATATTCACACTGGAAACACGCTTAAAAAAAGCTTTCATAAAAATAATACCCAATAAATTAAAAATAATATACTCTAAAGTAATAATCCTAACCTAACCTAACCTAACGTAACGCCAACCTAACCTACCTAATTTAATAAGTTTACAAACAGTTTAACGAGCACCAAGAAACAAAGAACGAAAGAAACAAAGAACGAAATAGCGAAATTCAAGGCTCCTTTAAAACTTTTAAAAGCTTCACAACATTCATAAATATCGTAGGGAGAGATAAAGTTTTCGTCCAATATATTTAGGGAATTAAGGGAATGGAGGAATTCAAAAACTTTGTCACTTCGAATAATATTTGTGCTTTAAAATATTTACGTAATAAAAAGGTATGTATAATAATAATAATAATTATATATAATAATAATAATAATAATAATAATAATAATAATAATAATAATAATAATAATAATAATAATAATAATAATAATAATAATAATAATAATAATAATAATAATAATAATCATAATAACAAAACAGTCCAGGTATCTCTGGAACAAGTTTAAAGAATAAAAAAAAATAAAAATTGAATACAAAGAATAAAAATAAAGAATAAAAAATAAATATAAGAATAAAATTCACAAACAAGAATATCACGGCAAGAACACACATGAATATCTACATAAAAAAAAAAGTGTCCGCTTCACTAGTTCAGCAGTTTCAAATATTGTTTGTTTAAATAATCGCTAGACGAATTAAAAAACATCATTTATCTTGTGTAGAATTCATTGCCCACAAACTTGTGTATAATATTAATAACTAATTTTGAAAGAGACACTGTACAATATCTTAAAATTCTTATATAAAAACCCTTCACGAATATTTTGTAGGAATATGTTTGTCATTATATAGTTATATATAGTAGGTATGTATATAATATTAATAATATTATATATAATATATCTGTAATATATTATATTATATAATATATAGTATATAATATATATATATATTAAATCGTATATAATATATATTTAGTATCATATTATCATATAATAATATATATAATAGTATAATATGATAATACATAATTAGTATTTAATATAGTATATTATTATATATATATATATAGATTATATATAACTATATATATTATATATAGTATATAATATATATATATATATATATATATATATATAATTTATATATTAATATATCATATATATATTATTTATATATATCATATATATTACTAATATATATTTAATAATATATAGTATATAATAACTATATATTAATATATATAATTAAATTTATATAATCTATATTATATATTATATATATTATAATATAGGTATAGATATAGATTTATATAATAGGTAATATATATATATATATAGTAATATAATTATATATATTATATATATATATATTATATATATTATACTATATACTATTATAGTGTAAATATTATAATTATCATATATATTATATTATTAGATTATATATTATATAATATATATATATATATATATATTATAAATTTATTATATTAATGTTAACTAGTAGATTATAATATGATATGATACCCTATACTGGTTATCATGTGTGTGATTGAGAATGTCCCGATCGTTTTTCTTAGTCATTAAAATTTAGGTAAAGATAATATATTTACTATTTCTGTTTAATTTTCATGATCTTAGGGTAAAATGTAGTAGGAAATCCTTTAAAAAAAAAAAGAATGAAAAGTCAAATTATTTTATTAATGATAATGTCCACTAATTTCTCAGATTTAATTCGGTTCCCTTAGGTACTTGTAGGTACTGAATAAAAATTAAGTAGATATAATTTTAGTGATTAGCTTTTTTACTTATAGTATTTACTATATATGTTATAAAAAAATTATAATTATGTATATATATTGATTAGATTTATATATATATATATATATTATATAATATTAATTATTATATATATATATAGTATATATATATACTATACAGAGAGAGAGAGGACGAGAGAGAGAGAGCAGTGAGAAGAGAGAAGAGAGAGAGAGAGAAGAGAGAGAGAGAGAGAAGAGAGAGCAAGTTTGAGAGAGGAGAGAGATGAGAGAGTAGAGAAGAGAGAGAGGAGAGCGATGAGAGAGAGAGAGTGAAGAGGAGAGAGAGAGGAAGAGAGAGAGAGAGAGATGGAGGCCAGGTAAAGAAGCGCATATACAAAAAATAGATTTGTACTAATTTTATATAGCTTTAATAATAAACTTATTTAATCACAGTTTAATAATCATTCTTTTCTTAAGAAGGGCATAATTCCATAGAATAAGAGCCAAGGAGAATTGAATTCTGAAAAAGTATGACACGTTACAGGAAAGACCAAATACATATTTTGGAATCGAAGCAGATACGCTTATTACCGAAATGTAAAAAAAAAAAAAAAAAAGAAAAAAAAAAAAAAAAAAAACAACTCAAAAGAACTTAAATCAAAAAGTCTTGTAAAAGACAATTATCATATTTACAATAATTTTGGACTACATGTGTGCAAAATTTAACGTAGGAGATTACACGCACTGCAAACCAGGGTCCCTTAGCACGTATTTCGGCTCGAAAGCCCCCTAAAAATTGTAAGTTCAATGATGTATGATTTATTCCATTAAGGATGGGTACATGAGTCGGGAAGGGGGGATCGAGGGGGGACGAAGTCCCCCCCGTCGTCCACCTAGACGGCCGAGAGAGGCCATTCGCTGACTAAACTGGGTATCAATGCGGTACCCTACTCTGGGGTATTCGTTATAGTTTTTAAATCATAAAACGACTCCTATAGCATATAATAAGTTCTTTATACGCTGAATTCCAAATAATGTTAACATTTAATTTTTTTGTAGTTGTCGTAACTTTTTCGAGGTTTTTTTTTTTTTTTTTTTTTTTTTTTTGAATTTTTATTCAAATTTTTCGGTACTAAAGCTTTATCATCGCTGATATCCAAAATATGTATTTGGGTTTCCCTGGTAAGTTGTCAATACTTTCTCGAGATAATCTCCTGGCTCTGTTTCTGAATTATTTTGCCTTTTCTAAGTTATTGTAAATGTTTACACTCTTTCTGACATTTTAAAATAATAAAAACGTAATTAAGCATTTTATTATTCATTTGAACGGTACCAAAATCAATGTACCTAAGAAAATAAATTTAATAATATATAATACAGCAATTCGAATAAGTTCATACAAATTTTAATTAAAAAAATTTAAAAAAAATAGGAAAGAATTCGTAGAGCTTCACTCCGAAAGCATATTTTCGGTCAACTTAATACTTAGCATTTTTAACTTTTCAACATAAAAAAACTAATCAAGTTTGCGACTACATATATAAAATTGTACCTATATATTATAAATATGTATATATATTAAATATATATATATATTGATATTATATGATAATAATAGTAAAATGATTAAATATATTATAATACTATATATATATCTACTATCTATCTATTATTAATAGTATATATACGTATATTATTAGTATTATAATATAGTATATATTGCCTATATATTATATTATAGTACCCATCACCGTCTCCCGTATAACTGCTGGGTGGTGTCAAGTTGAAAACCCGAAATGCTCTAAGTAATTTTTCTTTTCGAGGTGTACAAAGCAATTGCATTGTTCCAGGTTGTTCAAATATTTGCATCTCTTTAAGGAACGTCTCATTTTTATTCATGTTTATTCTCCGTTTGATCCTATCTTGCACCAATCTGTTACTTTCATTCATAATAATACTCTTTACTTTCAAATATACCTTTTACACTCTCAAGTCACATTTCCCTTTACTATAATTATCATTTCCCCATATTTCCTATCACTTCCGACATGAAAAATCTTCATAGCCATTCTCTCATCATTTGATCTAAGCACTCCGTGTCCTGACAAACAAGTACCCTTGATTTGCTAATCTCTACCAGATATTTCTCCTATTAGAACATATATCTTATCCTTACATTTCAAATTCTATCCCCTCTCTTACCCCACAAATATCTTGTGACCATTTCATTTCCAAAATCTCAATCAATTTTCTATTTTTTTTGGTCATAGAATTAAATGTCATAGTTTCACACCCATACAGAACAAATATAAACTTGACCAATTTCAATTTTGCCTTCCTATTTAAATTTCGCTTTTTCCATATTTCTCTAAGATTACTTAATATTCTTTGAGACTCCACAACCCAATGATTACACTGGCCAACAAAAAAAAAATTTTATTTTGCTGCCAAGGATATTTTTTCGAATTTATCAGTAAATCGGGTGTGCTGATTTCAGAAATGACATTAGTTTTCCAAGATTGGTTCTAGTTCTTGAGATACAGGGTGTTCCAGATTTACTCTTATACAAATATGTTTTTTAATGCATATTTTACAGTAATATCGTTTTATTTCTTTTTAAGGGGCTTACCTTTATATATACACTTTATTTTTTTCATTTCAGAAAATTGAATAAACCTAATTTATTCTGCTACATCTGTGGTGAATATTGACAGGAGAACCAAAGAAGAAATATTACTAACTTTGTGAAGCAAGCATATCTGGCATACTTTGGAAGGAATGAAACTCGGAGACAAGATAGAGGAGTGGGCTATCTGTAAAACGTGTGTCGAAAATCTACGTCCGTGGAAAAATTAAAAAGAAAAGATTTAAAATTTGAATTTGTGCCTATATGTATGGCGGGAGCCAAAGAATCACCAGTGACTGTTATTTTTGTTTTGGTTAATGTAGAAAGGTATCAATCGTTACAAAGCTTGTAAATTGGTATCCAGTTTGGAATCAACAGAGCGACCTGTACCACCTCCGACGATGTCCATCCCAGTGTTCAATACACTCCAGACCTAGCATTGTCTGATGAAGAAGATATCAAGGTGGGGTGCACACGTGCAGATAGTGGTGGTGAATATGAAGAAGTACTTCTACACAGCAACAGTTTTCCCAGGAAGAATCAATGATTTAGTACGAAAGTTAAGTCCTCTCCAAGCAAGATTCTGGGCTTTTAGCATCTAGACTAAGTGAAAGAAACTGTCTCAAGGCCGAATGTAAAAATAACTTTTTTTCGGACAAGAGAGGTAGTACTTCTTCCATATCTCATTGAAGAAGAGACCTAGCATACTGTAGGAACATCCTGGACTCCTCAAATGAGTTACCTAAATACCGACCAGAAGATTGGCGATTGTTTATGGATAGTCCAACGAGAAGCTTGAAGTGTGTTTTATTGTAATGGCAATAGTTATGCATCGATTCCAATAGGTCCTCAACAAAGGAAAAAGGAATATGAAAATATAAGAATGATCTTGCAGAAGCTTAGATATAATGAACATCGGTGGTCTATATGCGTTGATTTGAGAGATGGTCAACATCTCTTACTTGGGCAAAGCAGATACTAAGTACCCTTGTTTCAAATGCTTTGTGGGATAGTAGGGCTAAAGACCACTGGGAAAAAAAGTTGTATGGCCTGCTAGGAAAATATGACTGTAGAGTTGCATCAAATATCATTAACGAACCACTGGTTGACAGGGGAAAATTGTTTTCCCACCACTCCACATCAAACTAGGTCTGATGAAGCAATTTGTTAGAGCCCTAGACAAAGATGGTGAAATGTTATTGAAGCATCTGCCTGGAAAAGTTTGTCTTGGTTGTTCAGAACTTTTTGGGCAACCATGAATCTGCCAGTATGTAGAACTCGTACAGAAAATACTTTTCAGACTTCAAAAAATTTGAATGCTAATATGAGCATAAAGTTCACTTTCTACATAGTCACTTAGATCGGTTTTCGGATAATCTAGGATGTATAGTGAGAACAAGGGAGAGAGGTTCCATCAAGATATAAAGGTGATGGAAGAAAGATACCAAGAAAATGATATACACACATGATGGCAGACTATTGTTGGAGGCCTTCAGCGTGATTGTCCACATTCTGCACACAGAAGACAATCATATAGACAGCGATTTGTAATGCATTAATTGTGATTTCATTATGAATTGAATGTTTTGACCTATTAGCATTTATGTACTTACTCATTAACAATTTGATATATATCTTTCGTGTTTTTTTTTTTTTGTGAATTACGTTACAACCTAACATAAATTTTTTTTATTAATGTATTTTTTGTGACCACCCTGTATCTCTAAAAAGAGCTAATCTAGGAAAACGGAGGTCATATTCGGAATCAGGGCGACAAGTTCCTATAAATGACCTTCAAATGTTTTGCTGCAAAATCTTTGTTGTAGTGTTATCTCTTTCATCTCTCGAAGACTAATTTGCTCTCAAGTTTCTTAAGACTTAAGACTGTAGTTATTGCTAGGATTTTCCCATTCACGTTTATGTTTGAGTTTTAAGTCTTTTGAGTTTTGCCTAAGTTTCATGAGTTTGCTTTCGGCAAGTTAATTTAAATCCTTTCCACAAGGTATACTCGCTCAAACGGTACCGTCAGCAAATAGTAAAACGCTAATCTCCGATTATCCCCATGTAAATGCGTATCAGTTTCTTTTCCAATTCTATCCATTTCCCAATACGTTATTCATAGATATTAAATACCATAGAGACAACATAACCCTATCTTAGACAAACAACTACTTTAAACAACTCCTTTTCCCTCTTCTTAATGAAAGTTACTTTCTCTATTTGGTTTACTCAAACATATTGTCAAAGCACGATCATCGGTTTTTCCAATAACCTATTTATATTTGTTTATACACCTTTTATTAAACCAATATTTATTATTATTATTATTTCTCTCCAGTTTTTCACAATTCCAACAAATTTTATCATCGCACTTAAATTTTACATTAAAATGGTTAAATATTCTTCTTATTTTTACATCACCAACCTTTATATTTAAATCACCTAACAAGAAAACTTTATCATTCATATTAAAACTAAATAACATTAACTTAAGTTAACAAAACACCTCCCTTACTTTTCTGCACTGTCATTTATGGGGATAAATGAACTTTCAAATATCCAGATTTCATTCCTCAATTTCAATTTTGCTCACAAGTAACCTTGAACTAACAAAACTTACTTTTACACATCTCTGATATATATATATATATATATATATTATATATAGTGTATATATATATATGGCTAATATAAGTTCTAAGAGGTTTCTAAAGTATTTTCATATATATGAATATTTTGAATATATATTAAAATATAATATTATATAATTATATATATAATATATTAATATATATATATATATATATAAATATATTCAGAGGTGCACTCCGCTCTTTAGTCCGCTTCCGCTATCCGCTCCTAGCGGACTTACACAGATAGGTGCGGACTTAGCGAGCGAGTCCGTCAAAGTATTCAGCTGAAACACTTCAGTTCAACAAAAAAAGTTCCGCTCTTTCTTGACTATTGGTTTCTTTTAAAAGATGAGGTATATATAATTCCTGAGATTCCATATTATTCTTTATATAGATTTATAATTTTTCATTTTAAGTGTTTAACTAACTATACTTTAGTCTAAGACTTATTGTTTGTTAATAACTAAACTTCCTCAAAATAATCTCATCTCTCCTAATGTCCATATATATAATAAATAATCATTTAAATATTTTTATAGATCTGAATACGCTATCTTACCCTCATTCCTAACTTTAATAATTATTATTAGTACTATGAATAAGTAGGCATATCTAAATCATCTTGTAAAAAACCCATATTATATATCATATTCTATTATTATATATATATATATATATATATATTAAATATATATATTATATATATATATATATATATATAATAATATATATATATTATATATATATAATTATTATAATTTGCGGTTTTGAACGAGAACTATAACAATAAAATAAATAAATATATAGTAAATTATATATAATAATATATATAATATATATATATAAAATATATGTATATATAAATATATATATAAATTAAATATATATAATAATATAAATATAACTATAAACCTGCTTGATACGTAGCATTAGCAATCAATTTGCGGATCGACCTCAGAATCTACAAAGTCTGGGGAGAAATAGACCTTCTTAGTGGACAGGTGTCAAAAATTTCAGAAGGCAGGCAGAATGATTTAGGTGGACCTTAAATTAATGGACTGCTGGAAGTAAACTAACACCAGCACTCTCCACCAAGGACATCTTTCCCTTTCAGCATGGCAGAATTGTTGAAACTTGTTCATAAATATAATACACCTCTCCCTAGTTCGCCTGTAAGCGATAATAATGTGAGATATTTGGGCAAAGAGTCAGCCCTGTAACCTGCTTTTAATTTGAATACCTAATCTTTTTGAAAGGTAATAGAATCTCTTGTCTATGATGTAATAGAGAAGTGGAATAATCTTTCTTATGAAATTGTATTATATATGAACCTTCATTATAATATGAAATAATTTATTCAGATCAAATAACTATTTAGATTTATTTAAATCTTTGGAAGTCGCCACATATTAGCGAGACGTGCGGACTGCGGACTTCGAAGCGGAGTTGATGTTTTCTGAATATGCGGAGAGCGCCTACGGACTACGTTTTCGCCGAGGCGAGGCGCGCTAGCGACTACCCCTATAATAGCGGTGCGAGCCCACCCTCGACCGCGCAGAATACTATATATATTATTATACCAAAATATTATCGGTAGCTATCGCTATTATCTAATTCAATTATATTGTAAATATTATACTATTATATATTATATTATAATTATGTATTATAATACATATTATATATATAGTATATTATATTAATACTATATATATGATATATATAATATATTATAAATAATATATCTATATATATATAATATTAGTAATATATATATAATATTATATATAAATAATATATATATAGTATATATAAATTAAATATAGTATATAATATATAACTACTATATATATATTAAAAATATAGTATATATATACAGAGCGCAGCCCCGCAACTACTCATTATAGGTATTCCCTAGCGCACCTTCCCACCTCGAGAAAACGTTAGTTCCGCATAATGCGCCCTCTCGCACTTTCAGACCTATCAAACTCCGCTTATCTGTAATCCGTATCTCCGCACGACCTCTCCCGCTGAATATAATGCTGCGACTCAAACAAAAGATAATAATATATACTAAATAGTTATATCCTTAGGAAAAACCGATCACTTATCTTATCTCACACATTGACCCGGCACTTACAAAATCTCAAGTTTCCATTGATCCGCAATGTCGACAGAAAAGAACAAGAGATCCATATATTTTCAAAAAGTAGTTGCTCAAAATTAAAAAGCATTTAAGGGACCTCTTTGCCCTCAAAATACCCCACCAATACTAAAATATTCGCTCTACAGCCGCGACTAGGAGAGGTATTATATTTTATGAACAATTCCAACAAATTCTGCCGATGCTAAAGGGGAAGATGTTCTTGGTGACGAGTGCTTGTTAGTGCACTTCCAGCAGTCATTGTAATTTAATGTCCACCTAAATCCATCTTCCTCCCTTCGAAATATTTTGACCACCTTCCACCCTAAGAAGATCTATTTCGTCCCAAGACTTAGCTAGAATCCATGAAAGGCCTCACTCTGCAGATAGTCCGACGCTAATGCGACGATGCACTCCTTGGAGCTATAATAGAATAGATATATATAAATATATATATAATATATATTAATATAAATAAATAAATATATAAGTAGATTACTATATATATATATAATTATAAAATATATCATTTATATTATATAGTATATAATTAAATATACTATTATATATAAATAATATATAATATATATATATTATATATGATATATATATATATAATATATAATAATATATACTATATATATATATTAATCATCGTATAACTTCTCTCAAAAATATAAATATATATATTACTATATATATATATATATTACTATATAAATTTATATATATATTAAATATATATACTTAATATATATAATATATATATATATAATAAATATATATATATATAATATAAAAAAATATAATATATATATACTATTATATATATATATATATATATATATAATATTAAATATATATATATAGTATAATATATAGTATATATATATATGGGTTTTGCACAGAATTGATTAGATATGCCTAGTTATTATAGTTAAGTAATATAATAATTAAGTTATGATAGCGTAAAAACGATTATCAATTATTTTCCTATACAGATGTATTGTATTATATATTACATTAAGGATGTTGAGATTATTTGAAGATTAATTTTTAGAGTCACAAAGAGTATTCTAAAGTATGGTGTTATGTATGAACCTAAATATATTTTTATTTCTGAATTATAACCAAATAAGAATTCTAATAAGAAACAATTTCATTTTTAAAATAAGGCGGACCAAAAGTGCGGAAACTTTTTTGATCCGCCACGTGCAAGTGCGCTAATTCCTGACGACTCGATTACCTCCGCAGTCCGCACCTATTCTGATAGTCCGCTCGGAGCGGACTAGCGACTAGCGGACTAGCGGACTGCCCACCTCTTATAATAAGATATATATATATTATATTATAAAGATATATTATATATAATAATAATAATATATATATAATATATAAATTATATATATATAAATAATATTAGATATATATATTATATATATAAATATATATATATATATAATAATATATATATATAGATAATTAATATAAATTATATATACTAGAATATATATATAATAACTCTATATATCAGATGCCACAGAATAAAAGTCTGTTCATCCACGCCAATTATTTGTTTTCTATACCAATTCCTTTAATAATGAACTGGAAGTATATATATAATATATAATTATTATATATATAATATAAATAATTATAATAGTAGATATATATATAAATATATATGTTATAATGATATATTTAAAATATTATAATAAATCATATATATATATTATATAATAATTATCTTAAATATATATTATCCATATTGACCCTTATATATATATAAATATAATATATATAGATAAATATATAATATATATTAATAGAAATGATAGTGAGAGAGAGAAGAGAGAGAGAGAGATGAGGAGAGAGAGAGATAGAGAGAGGAAGAAGAGAAGAGAAAGAGAAGAGAGAGAAGAAGAGACGTGGAGAGAGAGAGTAGAGAGAGAGAAGAGGGTGTGCATTTAAATGAGAAAAAAATAAATGAAGAAATAAAAGTCAACCAATAACGGCAAAGAATAAGCTTCATAAAAGAACTATTTGACCAATGCGTCTGCAAGATTTAAAAACTTTTTAAGCCTAAAGAAATTAAAATAATCTGCCGAAATTCACAAATGAAAGATAAGCAAACAAAATTTTAATTAAGTCGTCGTTTTTTATAATAATAACAATATATATTAAAAATAAAGGTAGGCATAAAATTTTCGATTTAGTTATGTGGAAAACTGAATTTAAAAAAATTGTTTATGAATTACGTTCAAAATTAAATTATTATATATGATGTTGGAACTGTTGCTGGGAATAGTTCCAGCAGATCATATGATTGCATGTATTCCGAATACATTTCATAAAAGTCAAATATAATTAATTAAAATTTGAAAAAATTTAATAAAAAAAAGTAAAAGGAAATTGATATTTTTTTTTTTTGTGGGGGGCTTCACACTAGCTAACAAAATTACGGACAATTCATTCAGTTAAATTTGATTATGTACCTAAAGTTTGTAATTAGGAATGTGACTCATGTATATTTTTAATTAAACAAAACAGAAGTAGTAAATATTAATGCTAATAAAGTTTGTTAACTTATGAATGTAGACGATGTACCCATAGAGTGGGACTGTCGACGCATGCGGGCTACCGCGTGCTCCCAGCAAAACCGTTGCTTAAAATTAATTTTAATTCTTCTTTTTTTCTGTTTTATTTTACACAAAAAAAAAAAGACAAAAGTAGAAACTTAAAATTTCTCAATAATAGTTCTTAATTAACACAAGAGATTGGAAAAAAAAAAAGTAAATATTCACTTTCCATTGTTTTCAATAAATAACTAAACTAACTAATTAGAAAAAAAGTTCAAACTTTTAACACCATGAGCGTTGCTGTTCATTTTGTTCGATTTAGCAGGTTTAAAAAGAAAATTAGCATAAGCTTAACTGGAAGCTGATAATCATCAACATGAGCCAATGAGGATTATGATTTCTGGATAATGGAGTTTTGATATGTCGACATTAGCTTATCTTGTAGAAGTGTTAGGCGACGCTGGCGAACCTCTGCCCTCAATTTAATTACTGCCTGAAATTGATATTAACTATAATAATTTATAGCAAATCTTGAACAAGGCGCGAAAAACACGCTTCTAAAGAACTCTAGGAGGAAGAGCTTAGAGACCATATGGAAAAAGCAGATGCTAGTCCCATCGATAAGGTGTAAACCATATCCTAGAGTTGTAAAACCAAGTCTAACCATTGAAACAATACCGCCAGAATCATGACCTAGAAGAACTCCCAACAGAAACCAGAAAAAGTTTTGAGACCAGATGGAAAAAGAATCTACTCCCACTTACAGGGTGAGTTAACTATCTGGCGGATGCGAGTAGATGAGAAGATAATATACTATTAAATAGATGATTATAATATAGTATATATATATATAAATATAATATATAAATAATATAAAAAATATATTAATATATATATATCTAATATAGATATATAAATAATATATATAATTATAATCTATATTTTACATCGTGTCACACTCCATATATATATATCGTAACATCCGATGGCTCGCACAATAACTACTTACTCATTGAATAGATATCGATTATATACATCCCTATAGATCTCACTCGCGATACCACTCATATTCGGATATCACACACCGCATCACACTACTATAATTCGCGTATTAAGCCTTAATCCTTTATCCCGTCTATATATCTAGTCACTAATATTATCTAAACTATCATCACTCATATCCGATAATTATTACAACAGATACATCTCCGACAACTATCTGAGTTCGGAAGATCTATTCCTACATTATATAGAAGTACTTTTCTATCAGATAACTATCCTCTACAACTATATCCATTATCTACTGCTACACTCAACACTTTTGCATACCACCATCCTCTAATACGGACCGTGCTCGAAGCTTGGTGATATTATGATTCAATCGTCTTTCTTAGATGAGTTCAGTCGATGGTCGACTAATACTCTATGCTCTACATTCATCTAACCTCCTGTCCTACACATCTAACTCTATTACATTCCCCAACTGTGCGTGAGTTGCAGACTAGCTATATATAAATCTCCTCTCATATCATCATTCCCTATCCTCCTCATAATACCAACCTATCATAGCCACATTATCGACATATCGTGACGCTCTCACAACTACACTCCATATTCTATCCTTCTCTTCCTCCTTACCAGCGTGACTTGTAAAACAAAAAAAAAAAAAATTGCTGACAAAAGTAATTACATTTTCTGTAAAAGTATTTTGAAAAATGGAAAGTGATTTATTTTAACATATTGGCCATATTTGATTTATTTTTCGCAAATAAAAACCTATATAGCTGATAGACCTTTAAGGTTACTAATAAATTTATCATACACACACCCCTCACACACCACTAACACACAACACACACACACACACACATTTAACTACTATATATATATATATATAATAATATATATATAAATATAATATAGTATATTATATATATTATAAATAGTTAACATATATAATATATTATATAATATATCCAATGGGCTTTTCAATTAAATCAGTCTGTCTGAAAAAACTAAACAGTATAGTCTAAAAACCTATTCTTGTAGGAAAATTAAGAAAACGAAAAAAGTGAAAGATTTAAAAGTATTCGAGGAATAATAATATAATAATAATAATAATAATAATAATAATAATAATTAATAAATAATAATAAAAGAATGAATAATAATAATAATAATAAAATTAATAATAAGTAATAATAATATATAATAATGATAAATGATAATGATAATAATATAAAAATATAATAATAATAATAATAATAATGAATCTATCTCATAGCAATCATATGTCTATTCTAGTATAATCCAGCTATTCGCCTCTTATCTCATCACAACTAACATCAAATACTCATCATTCACTACTATAATAGCCCTCATACTAGTACTCACTAAATACAATTGATTAACCATATAATTGTCATAGAAGATCAATCAATACTATTATCTTATACGCATCTAGATTTATCTCAATAATATATCCTCATACCTCTTCATTGATGTCTCATACTAAACTATCCTCACATATTAAATACCCTACTCATAAGCCCACACTACCTAGTAATATCATACTAATCACCGGTCCTCACCTATCAATATCGTTACTCTATACTTTAACAGTATAATATATATATATATATTAGATATATATGTAGTAAGAAAATATTAATTATAATAGAATAGGAAAATTTGTTAAGTATATATATACATATTATATTATAATATATAGAATACAGTTTATATATAGAATATAATGTGATAAATATTATATAGCTTATATATAATTATATATTATATATTAGTAATAAAATATAGTAATATAATATAATATATATAATATAGAAAATATATAATATAAGTTAAATTAGATTATCCAATATTTAAGAAAAATATCGATAAATCGCTATATCATATTTAAGAAAAATATCATAATCGCCTGTCGAATTATCCGCCAGGAAAACAATTAGGAAAATTGTAAGTAAATTTATTAAAAAGTGTGGTTTAGAAATACATATATAGATAAGATATAATAGTATATATATATAAGATATAATATTATAAAATATAATATATATATATAATAATAGGTATATATATATGATATATGATGTGCCGATATATTCGTAAGTATCGGGATTCGGCCATCCGCCAAGATACCGAATATTCGTATCGGCTTTTTGCCGAACATTCGGGCCGAATATTGAGCTTATAAACAAATTATGTCAACTAGGTAAGAAGTTCATCAATTTAAAATTAAAAATTTAGAAAACTTATTTCCAAAAATTAAAAATATAGCAAATTTGTAGCCAATATGGCGAAAAACTTTGTCATTTGTCAGATCTATAAGGGCCTTTGGACATTTTTCAAATTCTAAAAAATAGAATTCATAGGATACGGGATATGACCAAACGATGAGCTGGGCTATAAGGGTATAAGAGAGAGTGTCTTGCTATCAATTTCATGTTTATTCACATGTACAACTATGCATTCACGATTCAAATAGTCAGAAGTCTTGTTAAAGATATTTTATTTACTTGTGCAGAAGCATATCCTGCGTGAGTACATTCAGCAACGCAGCGCAAAGCTTAAACACAGATGCAGCGATCTCAACTAGCATAAATAATTCCAAGACGTTGCTACACGCTGAACAGAACTTATGATATCTTAAAGATTGTAGATTAACAGAAGTTCCCCGTCGATTCTCCAGAAGTTCATGCAGCTTATATTTCGTTCTGATTTAGTGCAAAATATTCTTTTCGTAAAACTAAAAACAACACACTAAAACAAGCATTAAACGTGAGTAACAGTCGCCCAAGTGATCTCTTCCATATAAAGCAAATAACTTTTTAAATAATGCAATTAAAAGCATTCAGTGGATAATTACACTCGTTGAAGAGCTTAAGAAACAGTAGAAAAAAGACTTTCTAATTCTATGTGTTGATAAATGCTTTGTTGTAGCTACTTCTTAATCTGCGATTCATCGCAATCTTCACACATGAATCGAAATCAGTAAATAAATCCGGGAGGCATAGAAAGAAATGCGAGAAATTTAGCGTCCGACTCTTTTCGTTTCTGACCCGATTTGATTCACGGATGGGCATGAAGGATGATAAACGGATCACTGTGCGTCGTGACAATCTTATTATCAGATATCGATCTTCCATCACATACCACTCAGATGCCTGCACAGTGCGCACTCATCTGCTCATTTACATAGAGGAGCCACGCAGAGAATACCAGCTATTCCTTCCAGTAGAGTGCTACTCCGAAATCTCTCGCTCTGTAAGTCTCATCCTGCCCCCACATCATCTTCAGTCGCGCATAGACGCTATATGATCTGATATATACTCTAGGCGTATGATATCTCCGATATAAGAGACTATAATTACAGCACGATGCAATCGACCTGATCTCGATTAAAGCTGACACGTACCGAATACATAACCACGACGTGACAAGAATCCGTCATGCGCTCTGTGTCTAAGGGCTCAGACGCGAGATCCATACTACTTCAGACACCATGTTATAACCCGCGACTCATTATATATAAACATCACCACGCTCGATATCTAATCTCTTCGTGCTGAGATTGCCTGCAAAGATCTCATGTCTGGTTATCAGTCATACCATAAGAAACGAACAGATAACTCGCGAGTCGCGATAGCTCGACGTATAGTCTACGCTCGCTCTCTCCTCACTCAATACCAATCTACTCGAGCTACGTACGTATCTGAGCGTCTAGTACATCCAGTAAATAATCCTATACTCTCCATGCATATAACAGGACTAACTTGATCTATGTGCCACGTATGAGTGCTCTGTACAATCAAGCTATGACGAACAGACAATAACGACCGGCTCGAAAACGACAATGATCATATCTGTTATCTCGCAGATTCTGAGAACTGTGAACAATAACCGCTGCATAACACACCTAACGCTCACGTAGCTCGAGTTACTCATAGTATCTTACTGAGACGATCCGAGCTACTGCCTTATGCATCCATAGCTCATTAAAAGCCAATACTGTCAGCGAGATAAAAACTACGTCTCTTGTATACCTATAATCCCATAACACGCATCAATCAACCATCTAGACGTAGTCTACCATCACAAACGAGCAATCTAGATAGACATGATAGCCGCCATGTCAACTATACATCATACACAGAGCGATCGAGATATACTCGCTACTATGCTCAATCTCGTATCTCTCATAGACCTACTCTTATTCGATATTCATATACGCAGACCAACAAACTAATAATTACTAATCGTCTAGTAATATATAGCGTATATATAGTCTCTCCGTCGTACTATCAATCTACTGAATCTAATATCACTGACACACCACCTGACTGCTCCTCTCGCACGATCCATCACCATCTATCACATAATAAGGGATATAAAGTATGAAGCCTCCCTCTGCTATCGCTACACTGGAGAGCATCAATGGAGGTCATGGTCTGAAGAATAACAGTCTCTTATGAATCTATGTAGAGTACACAGGCACAAGTATCAAGACTTCCTTAACACCGCATTCCTCGATAGTACACCAAAGTTATCACTATTATCTTTCATAGACAGCATGTAATCACACTATTCGAGAAAATCATAATCCACTACTGCGACTCTATACAGATCTAGACCATATGACACTCTGAGCGTGTCTAGTCTGTAAAACGTCGCGATCCCTTAATTCGATAAACTGGAATATCTCATACACTCGCTATGTAGACTATCGAATCTAATATAGAGATACTCGCTCTATCATACACTATATTTATCCTCGACACGACTCAATGTCGATATCAGCTAGTATGATATAGAGACGATCCTATGTAGAGACTCCTCATATATCGTCGCTTCACTCTATCAGCAACCACAGTAGTCTTTCTTGAGAAGATTGAAGAACTATAATTAAATGGACCTAAACTCTACTTATCTACTGCATACACATTTCTACTCCTTGCATATAATAGACGTGAATCTATAATCTCATCTCCCAACCATAAATGAAGCCTCCATCAATGGACCCTATTCTATATCGGACTTCAAGACCTAACATCAGTCTCTCTCACTGCCCTCCTTATACATCAGTAAATATTATATATTATAATATATATATATATATATATATATATATACATATATATATATATATATACTAATATTAAAAGGTTTTATCCCTATTAATTAATAAAAAATTAATCGCATAAAAATCGTACGTCTGGCAGAAAACAATAATACAACTATAATGACGTCAGACGAAATGTACTTTTCCTAATTTTTTATTTCATTTTATTTTTTGTTTTTGCATCGGTGGGCTCGATTTACTGTGCATAGCGACTGGAAAACTCATTTAGAGTTCAATTTGCGTCCATCATATTGATATCCCACTGGTAACGTCCTTCCATGCTTTAGATCTTGATGGAAACGTTCACCCTGCTCATCACTTAACATCGTCTAGGTTATCCGAAAATTTTCTTTAGATATGAAGTAGTGCAATTTGTATTTACTCATTCTACATCCATGAGAATGAAACTGTCTAGCATTCCCTGTAAATTTAGTGGTTCTCGGCTTTCTTATTCCCCAGAAAATTCTGTGCTACATCTGAACTTAGGCATTCCACGCTCTTGCCCTCTAACACAGCATTGTTGTATCAAAGCAGCATACGAGGAGTGTCCCTATTTGGGCCACACATATCCCAGCTTTTTCTTCTCGTCACTAACGGAAACGTTGAGCATATATAGCTGAAGCATTCACCATCATGTCCACCTTCACAAATTGTTCATCAAACCAAGTTATGTTAGTGGATAAATATGTTTCTCTCTTACAGTTCACGTCGATGTTCTGTCACCTGCGTCAGTTGTCCCGGTGGCCATCTCTTTGTACATTGTGACCTTTCGCCCGGGCTTCCCAATAGCACAGGAAGCGGGATATTTGGTGTAACCTGCCGACCGAGCAAAATGTTTACCATTTGAGGTCGACGCATATTTCACCATTCGTTCCTATATTTTAGCAACTTCCAACTGTCTAGATTTGCCATACTCCTCTGTCATGCCCTACGAACCTCTTACTGCAACGAAGCATACTCGTTGTGAACAACACAACACTTAAACTGCTCTTGAGAGTGTCAATAAAACAGTCGCCACTCATACATCGTATGCTGAGTCCCATAGGGAGTAGTAGGCCTGCAACTTCACGCAATACACAAGGTTACCATCTGAATGGAAGAGCCTCCGCAGCTCTGCTTCTCTGTTACATTAAAATGTTACTCTTGTGCCATGATCTAGTAGTCATTTTTCATGCAACCTCGACGCCAACAGCTCAGGACAACTCCGGAAATACAACTTCATACAAGAACGTCAGTCACCCTGGAACAATGACGACCGATCGTACCTGTATTCCAGATGGATGATAGACATCATCCAGCTCATTGGCATCCATACATGTAATCGACTAAAGTTACCACATAGCTTCCCGAATATCGACCCCAGTAAACTTGCTGCTACTAGATATATGCGGAAAGTAACGTCTATACAACCTACGTGTGCGCTCACGATAATTTCATTCCTAGAATATGCCAAAAATAGAATCATATTGCACGAAAACGGGGATTGATACAGCAAAATCCGAGAATTATATATGAATCAGCACCTCCCGAAATTACTAATATCGCGACAAAACGTCCATACAAGAAAGAGTTTCCACCTCTTTGTTTGTTTACCTAGTTGGAAATTTCTTCTATTCTTTCCGTAATGAAGACGGCAAACTTTTAAATAACTATTCGGCCGAATAGCGAGGTGATTATTGGGCCGAATATTCGGTATTCGGGCCGAAATACTTTTTAGCCGAATATTCTATTCGGTATTCGGCTTTTCACTATTCGGCACATCCCTAATAATATGTAATATATAATAAATATATATATATTATAATATATATATATTTATATATAATATATTATATAATGTATATATTATTATACAATATATAGATTATCAAGCACCATTACTATAATGACTGAGCTTGCAAAACATTTAATGAATTACCACAGAACAAACAATCTGTTTATGATCATAAGTTCTGATCATTCCTCTTCTGAAAATACAAAATAATTAAAATCACATAAAATAAAAAAAAATAAATAAAGTTTAGCGGAGACATGTTTTTTATTTTATCAACGCAGAAATGGATGAGTAACAGATTTATTGCGTCTAACCAATGAGCATTGTTAGATTTACAGATTACGGTTAATACTAAACGCTATTATATTATATATAGTACTATAGTATATGTTACATAATATATGTAACTTTATTATAATATATACTTATATAATATATATTATATTTATATATATATATTTATAAATTATCATATATATATCGTAAATAATAAGATAAAAATTATCCGATCTCCCGTTCCGGTGGCCGTTAAGTAAATTTGTCCATATATATACATGTATATTATATATTATATTATATATTATTAATACTTAATATAATAATATATATATATATATATATTATATATTATATATATAATAATATAATACTATATTAATATACTATAATAAATAGATAGAGCGAAAGAGAGAGAGAGTGAAAGAGATGAGAGGAAGGATGAGAGAGAGAGAAAGAGTGAGAAGGAAAGAGAAAAGCTTATTATAAAATATAAAGCAGAGGATGTGTCAGAAAAAGAGGTAGAAATGCGAAAAGGATCTTCCCTTCAGGCTTCACTTTCAAGTTCCAACTCTCATAGGTTGAGACTGCAAGTTGTGCCTAGAAAGCGTTGATGTGATTGATGACTGGTAGTTTTACTTTTGACAGTAATTAAATTTAAATAAGAAAAAATTATGTTTTCACAAAAATTAAACAATTATATCATAAAAACCGCTTTTTTTCGTATTAAAAATAAAAATAACCTATAATATATTTATGAATCTTCAAAAGGATTTCTTATTTAAGTACAAAATAAATATTCATTCCAAAACGAAAGGTAATATTAAATTGGTGTAGACACTTGAAACTGTACGTACTCTTGAAGTCTATCTTAAGGAAAATCTATAAATTTTAGTATAAATGAACACATAATATTAACGATGTTCGATACTGGATTCCAGCACTTATCATAGAAAACTGAGATGAGTATCCCCAAATACTAAATTTTAGTAATAGCTATTATAAAATCGTTAATTAGTTAATTAAATTTAAGCGAAATAATCGTAATCGCAGGTAGATGATTAAACTAGTCGGCTACGTGGTATTGTAATGTGTCAACCAACTCACAGAGTCCTGCTCCGGATTAAGATTTCTCAAGATTATCTTCGTTCCACACTTAACACTGAACACACTCCACAAAGCTCACGTAAATCAGGATTCAGCTGTCTCAGTTTATTCCATTTTGTTTTGTATCAAATAAATAAATAAATAAATTATAAATATTTCATGAAAAAAAGAAATAAAAACTATGTTTAAACTTTTTAAATCCTTTCCTTTTATTCAATGAAACTCTATTACCTTAATTATATATATATATTATAGATATTATACTTATATATATATTATCATATATATATATATATAGTATATTTATATATTAATATATATATATATATAACTATATATATATATTTATAACTATAAATAATAATATATATATTATATATAATATAGGTATATATAATATATATACTATATAATATATAATATATAATATATATTATATATAAGACACAGAAAATTATAATATAGATATATATTATATAAATTATATATATTATATATATTATTATATATATAATATATATATAAATATATGATAATATATATAATATATATATAATAATAATATATATATAATAACTATATATATATATATATATATATATATATATATATTAAATATATATTATATATAATAAATAAGATATAGATATATTATATATTACTATATATATTATTACAAGCCCAAACTTATCTCTAAGCACCTAAAAAGACTTATGATTATATGCTCGAAGTCCTAATCTATTCCTTTCATTGGACAAACATGTTAATAATATACTGTTCGTTCTGACGAGACTGATTTCACATTTACAGTAAGAGATATTTCATTGCTAACATATAAACATAGAGGGGAAAATCATTTTTACTATCATTCCAAAATTTTATTGGTTGCAATACCACTTGATCACTAGTAACGAATAGTATTAGATGATATACTCAGAAGACCAATTTGACATTATGTGCCGCCTCTCCCCTATTTTGATCCCGAAAAGACGAAAAAACTAAAACCCCAATTTTTCGTATACACGACATTGTTGGACGAACGAAGAACGAAATATTGGGAACAAAAAAAAAGCTTTCATCACTCAGGGTCGGGAGAGTCAACATCCGAATCTGTTAAACTTTTTTCTAAAGAATATCCGTTTCATATTAAGAAAAATATCGAGAAATCGATTATATCGCCTAATAAAATTCGCCAAAAACATCAATATCGAACCAAAAATATCGATATGCGACAGTTATATCATATTTTTTGGCCCATCCCTAATATATATACATATATATTAACAAATTATTATATATAAATAATTTGTTTTTTTTATTATTTTAATTTTTTTACTTTCTCTTTTTGCCGAAAATAATCAACGTAAACCTCTGATATTTTATACATTTTTATCTTTATTCCTTTTCTTTATCTAATATATCTAATATTTATCCAAAATGTTTATTTCTGTATTTAATAATATATTTGGATCTAAATTTCTTATCATCTATCAAAAATAATTACATACTTCGTAATCTAACTTTGAATGTATCTATTATTTTATTCCCATTAACTTTTTTAAATACTATCATTATACCTAAATGCAATCACGATCATTTTTACAATGTATCTAATGTAGAATGATTTAAAAGTATCTATTTCAGGCATGAAATTATATATCAAAATACTAATAATTAATTTATTCCACCCAATAAAAAGAAATATTACAATAAAATTTTGTTTCGTTTCAATTTTAATATCAGTATATAAGTGATAAAAATGACCAATCAATATTACAGTCATGAAATTAGAGCCAAAATTGCTCATAATTATTTCATTCAATAAAAAATATCGAATTTAATATTACAATTTACTAATGTCTAGATTTGATAACTTCAAAAGTTATTAAAAATGAAAAATCTCGTCATATTTCATATTTTACCAACAAATTCAGAAAACCTTTAAAATTTTACCCCAACAACCGGCCTTTACTGATAGATAAGGTCATAAGGTCACAGGGTCATGCCATTTGTCAAGAACGAGTGAAGAGGTAATCAAAATATATATTATACTCTAAACAGATTAAATACATTCTTTTTGATACAATATACCAATTAATCACACTCTTCTAGATACAACATACTAACTAATTATTCTTGTAACTACAAAAAAACTATGCACACCCATCTAGCTTCAACATACTACTCACACTCTTTCAACTACAACACACGTACTACTCATACTCTTCTTTCTACAACAAACTACTCTCACTCTTCTAGTTACAACATAATATTCACACACTTCTAGATACAGCATGCTACTCACACTCCTATTCTATCAACAACATAATATTCACAACTCTAGCTACACTTTTCAACATACAGCAACCTACTCACTCTCTACTATTTATATTGCATAACACTGGTAATTAAAGAAGAGTCCAGACCTAAAAGAATAAATTCTTCAGTGATGAATAAATTTCAAGGATTTTCCTTTTGAATGAGCGAGAAGATGGGTTTAGATGTCAATTTTTTAAACCCTGCTATATTTTAATTCAAGAAAAATAGTAGCCTAAGTTATTATTTCTACATATATTTATAAAGCATAAAAAACTAAAGTAATAAAGCACCATCATAAACTTTCAAATTTTTATAACGCTTTTGTAAGAAGGAATAAAAGATGAAATTTGATAGTGCATTAATTATAGCTTCCGACAAACGAAATGAAAGTGAAACAAATATTTTATGTGATAGCATGTATATTATAATCGCTACTCATCATGCAATTAGTGGAATAGCAAAGAAATATAAAATAGTAAGTTGCAATCCTCTATTAATTACTATCTGAAAAGCCTACTTTTCTCACAATTATTATCCAGTTGTTCACTATATATATATATATATATATATTATATTATACTATAACATCTTTTGTTATATAGTTTTTTCTATTATTATAATATAGTGTATATATATTCTTTTTACTACATTAATTGATTTACTTATTGCTATTAATATATTTTATCTTTCAAGGCTAGTATTAATTTATAGCTTCAATAAATGAATACTGAATTGATATATTAATATAGTAATATTTAGCTCAAAAACACCCAAATAAATAATATATATATTAGCTATATTGTGTTTTATTGTCTAATAAACTGCTGAGATAATATACAAAGGTGTGACAGCTTCGATCTATAGAAAAAATATAAAATAGGAATTTCCTTAAAAAAAAAAATAGAGTATAATATATATAGTATATATATATATCTATAGTTAGATTAGTGAGTATATATATATAATATATATACTGAGTATTAGTATATATATTATATATATTTATCATATGTATATATATATATGATTATATATATATATATATATATATATATTATAGTCTATTATATATATTATATATATATATATATATTCCTATATATTATTATATATGATATATTAATATTTATCTATAATATTACTATATATATATATTATTATATCTACGATTTTAGTGTAAATAATAATTTATTTCTCATATTTATGAGCATATCTAAAGCCTATATATCTATATATATATGTAGTTTCTATCAACTATATTTATAGATTACCTATTTATTTTATATATATATATATATAATAAAGAACTACGTATATTATTATTATATATAGTGATATTGACGAGTATTATATATAATTATATAGGGATATATATATAATTATATTCAGAAAAGATGATTGATTTCTATCACCCAATTTCCTTAATTGTGAGAAGTTTAACTTATATATATAGATATATTATATATATATATATAATATAATATATATATATATATATAATATATATATATATAGTTATATATATACAGGAATCGTAACGCTTCCTCGAAGCGATGTTGTGCGCTGTAATTACCCCTTTTCCTTCATTTGGAGTTATTAGCCCAACTGATAGAAGTTGGCAGTTGTCTTCCCTTACTAGCCAATTGTTTCCCTGTTAGTCGAGAAATTTTTTGCGAAATTGCCCTAAGTGGGCGGTACAATGTCCACTCACGCACTTATTCCCTGGTGCCGCTGCCCTTGAATCGCTCCCGTATATATCGTAAGTGGAAAACCATTGACCTATATAATAAGAGTATATTCTGAATCCCATTTCGTCGATATATCGACTACACTAAAGTCCTCTTTATACTCATGAACATTCCCAACAGTCTCCCATCACAAAATAATTAAAAATTTCAAATCACACATATGATGTTGGCCCCCACAGGAAACCTACAAGTTCAAACTAACGAACTTGCTATTTATGGCTTTTAGTTACTGGAAGATATTCATTTAACGCCGACCAGTCTGGTCTCACTACTCTCAGTCTTATTATCTTTCAGTGGTATAAAGACAGTTTGTTTAATTGGTTCATTTCCGCCGACTCAGAAAACTGATCAGAATCAAACTTGCGACGGACAGTACTCTGATTTATATCCACTTGTAAAGATTATTGTTTTACTAAGGCAGAAGTAAGTTTCGATGGGATTTCCCACTAACCCGTTAGAGCAAGGGTAGTGCAGGTGGGGCCATACCGAGGAGCCCTTCTCTTGTCTAGTCAACCAAAGAACAAGACTAACAAACCTCAGATTATAACTACTGGATGATTGGTTATCTCTTGCTTATTCGTGGCCTACTTAGGCGACCGTCTCTGTGACCATTCGAAGTGATCTTAGTGATTCGTGTCTGACGAATTTCCAGCTAGGGTATCGGCAACAATCCCTCTGCGTAAAGGAAATATTTATTCGTCATCCGAATCTGACTTGGTAAGCTTATATACCAAAGGCAACCAGTTAATTGCTATTTTCTTCTTGTGTAGTGTTAAAAGGACCTGGGCTCGCCTTCAGGATGATTTATATGTGTTTGTACGTTATAGATAGCGTGACGCCTCCTTCAGAGAAATCATTCTAGACCAAAATCTAACCAACTGTTTGACGCCTCACATAGTTTACTCTCTCTGACAAAGGATAAGTCCATTCAATTGACACCAGACTCCAACTTTATTTGTCATATTTAGTATATCCCCTCAACTGCACAGGTCGAGCTTTCATCGCGTGATGAACTCCAGCTCGTCTTGGCCATTCGAGGATTTTGTCATTTCGTTTTTGCCTCAAAGCGACTGACATTTTCCCTTCCCCCATTCCCACAGAAATGATTATAAATTCAAGAATTAGTTAGGGACGAACGCTCCTTCTAAGAAAAGGTAGCGAATTTATTCGGTAGCCTGTGTAGAGGACGCCGCCTGCCTTCATGTTCTTATACGTTCTGCCGTACTTGTATCTTCTAAGCATTTTATCTTCTTCTGCAAAATAAACCCACGAAGAATATTACTTAAAAAAAGTAAGGGTTACGGGCGCGCTCCTCCAGGAACTTCACCGGGCTCCAAGGACGGCGATCCAACTCCACTCTCCCGGGGAGGGGAGATAATCCTTTATTCGCTACTATCCCAGTAGGGACGTGCGCTCCTTTCGGTAACGTGCACATATTAATATGTCGATGTTATACTTAGGATGCCTTTGATTGGGTTCGTAACCCTTGTTAAGGTACGCGCGCCGCCTTCAAACAGGGAGGGTACAGGTGTGAATTCCTCCTCCATTCGATTGCGTAACCCGTATGGTGTAAGGAACCGCCCCTTCGAGGAAAGTTTATATTCGTTATTAATTCCGGAGTAGGGAAACGCCTCCTCAGGAATTTTATTCGTTGTAAGGACGCGGCTCGATCAGCAATCCTGTCCTTGGGCTTCGAAAGTGACGGCCGCCTTCGAGGAATTTTATTCGTTTAGTAGGGACGCAGCTCCTTTCAGAAATTTTATACCATTTCGTTGTAAGGACGCCCCCTTCAGGGAATTATTCCGTTAGTCAGGGACGCCTCCTTTCAGTCGGAATTTTGTATTCGGTAAGTGTAAAGACCCGCGCTTCCCTCCCACATTTATTCGTGTGTAAGGACGCCCCCCCCTTCTTATAGTGAGCGATGGGCCCTCTCCAACTTGGTTCCGGTAGAGTCCAGCGAGAGCGCGCCTCCGCTTCGCAGGTACTGTAGTTTAAGTTCATGCAAGGTACGCCCCCCTTCAGGGAGGAATTTTATTCCCGTCAGTAGGGACGCCTCTCCTTTCAGGGGAATTTATTCGTCTCTAGAAGGACGCCCCCTTCAGGATATGTGTTAACCCTACCATATCAGATAATCATTACCCAAGTGTAAACGAAACCTCCTCAAAGGGAAATTTATTTTACGTGTACAGTCATTATTAAAGTATGTAAGGACGCCTCTCTTCACAAGGATTTTATTTTGTAAATGTATGTAAGGACGCCCCCTTCAGGAATTATGGTCATCTTCAAAGTTCAGAAACTCATTCAGTCTTAATTTCAGACTGGAAATGAGAAAAATTTATTCTCCGTAACACAAAAAAAAACTTTTTTTTTTTATTCGTAACATAAATTTTTTTTCGGTAGCAAGCAAAAAAAAAATATTTTCTCTGTAGCACAGTACTTTTAGTCTATAAAAAACACTTGAATTTTTTTTTCTTTAACTTTTTTTCTCGTAGGAAATACGATAGTCTTTCTGGTTCCTCTTCATCCTGTCCTTTCTGAACTCTGACTTTGCTTCTTCCTCTTTCTCTTATTTAGTAGGTTATACAATTCGAATGGGGGCACTAGCTGAAAGCCCGTCTTTATATTAATCTACACCTTAATATGGAAAAATCTTTCTCGAGAACCCATTCGCACCAAATATGATCTCCTGCCTATATAACTAATTCCACCTTAGAGTTATTAATTGTGTCCGAATTTTTTTTCTTTTGTTACGTATTTCCTTCCTACCTTTCATCCCCCTGGTGCCCCCACCCGCGTCCACTTATTTACGGCCCCTAAACATTGTAAATTTCATTCCTAAAGATATTTTTTTTATTCTCTATTAGCTTAACAATAGGAAGCCGTACTATCCTGATGGCTTTACTCTGGTGGTTTTCAAAACTTGTGGATCGTAACTTGCGCTTTGCATTGGTAAACTATTTTATCTTTTCCCCTCGAGTTTCCTTTCCTGCTAAAGCGTGTGCTCATCCAGCCTGTGCCAAAAAAAGGGAAGAACCCTCTCAACTCTCTAACTAATGTCCTCCACCTTTAATTTTTGTATATATAAAACTGTTTTAGCGCCGTCTTAAAGATTTTCGAATTGTATCCTCCTAAGTTGAAGGAAGATTTGGACAATACGTCATTTGATCCTTCTAATCTTTTATATCTTCAGAATCGCCATTAGTGAAGGCCTCGTATTGGATACGTTACCACGTAGGGCGTACCAGATGCCCTTAATCCAGTCAACACTTGAGTAAGATAACTTCTCTTTCTTGTCCTAACTCTTAACCCCTGGTTACACTCTCCCTTCCGTCCTCTGGAGTCTCTCCTTCTTCACGATAAGAGAGGAATGATTATGTTGGTGAATCTTTAACTACGTCATAAGACATATCGAAAGCTTCTCGATAGGAGTCGCGTCATGGGCAGAACCAATTCGCCCAGACGTCTTGCGAGAGTCTTTATAAAGAATATCGGGCCTGGCGGCCTCTAATATATGAGTATCAAAGCTTTCTCTCTCTCCCATATGTGAACTATTCCGATTTTAACTTCTAATAATATCTGATTTTCCTTTATATTACCGGCTGGGACTCCCTGTTCAGTTATGTTATGTTAACGAACAGATTGAGATAGAACTTGATCTTCAACACTTTTTCAATCCTATAATAATAAAAGTATCCCCTTTTGACATCGATAAAAATAAGGAAAGGAGGGAAATTGTTGCTACTCAGTTCCATATAAGGTTCTTATCCCTAATTAAAGTATCCCAAACTTTTTTTTCGGTGACTTTCACTTAAAATGTAACTCTTTTTCTTTTCTCTCTCTAATTTAACCCGTCATTAACTTAAGAAAGTACAACTGAGAATTTTGATTTTTCGGTTATTCTATTTAGGAAGGAGGCAGAACACGCAATATTCCGTATTATTGGAGGTTGTCTGATTTTGCAAGTAAGCTTCTAATAAAAATTATCTCTTTAATTCTCTCTCATCTTTCTACTCGAAACAAATCTGAAGAAATCACACAGTAATGTAAACATTCTTTAAGTTAGAACACCACAATTCAATATCCCCTTTTAACTCATTAAAAATGTCGGTAGTTCTAATTATGAGACTGCACTGAACCTCTACTATCCTTATATTTTTTAATTACTTATCTGTAAGTTTAATCCACCACCAAGGAATTCTAAAGGAAGAGAGTTAGGGCGTTGCTATAAGAGACCTCTTCAGGTACCTTCTTACAGCGTCTGCAATTAATTTATTTTTTGTAAATTGGGAGAATGGATAGAAGTGATAGGAGAATTCTCCTGTTATGATTAGAGAAATTGGATAGTCCTTAGGAGAAATCATGTTGGGCAGTGTATTTCCCCAGCAAAGCGTGTCCACTCTACTACAAACACAGCTCGCCAATAGAAATATAGAACTAGATCATTTCGTCTAAAGTGTCTCCTTAAAAACCTGCTCAGTAACTTTCTCCACTGTCTCTTGTCGCCCCTACTTTTTTCTGGATCGACCCTTGTAAGAAAGTTCATCACTCCGCTCTCAGTCTGTCTGTCAACAACCGGTTATAGCTCTAGTAGTATTACTTTTGTTGGTGTCTCCTCTCCCTTCCTCACAGTCGCGCACTATCTTGCAGTGCCGTAGGAGCGACCATGAGGAATACACTTACCAACACCTGGTACCAATATGGAAGCTTTCGTGAATAACATAGAAACCTTAAGAGAAGGTTGATGGGAGTGTCGTCCCTGAGAGCGAGGGTTGTGGGAGTCGGCGCCTGTCAAAACAATACCTAACTTGTTCACGGACTCCGGCTCCGGACTGCCGACCCTTCTTCAAGAAGGAGTTGCACCGGAACGTCCGAGCTCCGACTCCCGGACTCCGGCCTCTGAAGAAATGTACGACTCCGACCTCCGACTCCGACTCCACGCCTTTTTGAAAATAACCGAACTCGCGACTCGACTCCGACCCGTCTGAAAAGATTATATATATCGAAAAATTATTAGGTAATCAGTATACTATATATATTAGGGGGTAGTAGGAGAGTGTGGCACTTGGGCAATTGATGACAGAAGGTATGAATATATAGTAGGTATTATATAGATTATATTGTATAGTGAGTATAGTAGGTATAAGATGATAGTAGGTATATGTATTATATTGCTTATCTATAATATAGAGCATGAGTATGATGTGAGTGTGATGAGGTATAGGTATATAGTACTATTATATCTCCTAAGTGAGTATATATTGATGTATAGTAGTATTAATGCTATACCCTATAAAGTATACTATATATGACTAGTTTATTTGTTTTTAGTTTTTTGAATAATTTTAGTAGACTTATATATATATAAACTAATATATAATATAAAAGAACTATAGAGGTGTATAACACTTACACATTTAGTTATATATATGGTAATAAATTATATGATTTAGTATATATATAGTAGTATTTAAAGAAAATTTAAGTTATAATTTAAAATGGATAGGTAAGATTGTTTATTGTGTATGAAATTGGGGATAGTTTTTAGTTGGTAGACGTGATATAGTTTAGTGTTATAAAGTTAATATACATATAGTTATAATATATATATTGAGTATATAATAATAATATGATATAATATATACTCATAATTTATATATAGGTATATAGTAGTATATATAGGTATTATATTTGAGATATATATATTATGAGCGTTCTTATACATTTTGTTACTTTGCTGAATCTTTATAGCTGAGTGAGACTATGGTTCTGGGAGTGTGCTCGGGCCTATTCATACTTCACTAACCAACGCTCTCGAGTGGCGGGGTGAGAATTCCAGCGAGTATTAGCATCCTAGGCTGTCAAATTCCGGGCTGAACGTAAAAAGGTGCCACCAAGGTGTGGGGCTTAGTCAGGAAAAGAGAAAAAGGAGGAGGGTATGATGGATTACCCAAACCATCCACAGTGCCGTTAGAGGAACTGAATTGATGGTCCACACGGATGCAGTTGGTGGAGTGGACATTGAATTAGAGACTGACGGTAAGCTAGAGAGAGAGCGCGCAGAGTGGGTTGCTATGTGCTAAGAGGGTGGGGACGTGGTATGGGCATAGCCCAACCGCGTGACGCCGCGAGGGATATACTTCCAACCCTTTCTCTAAATGCTTGCAATTGAGTCACACTCAACAACTCCGGAGGGCTGTGGCAAAACGCATGTTCCCAAAAAGTGGGTGAGGACGAAAACCCGGCCCGTATTACGTGGAATGCTATCTGTTGCTGGGGATATGGCAAGATGGCATGCTTGTCTTTTGCATTATTGGACGTGTGTTGGCCGCCGGCTGGAGTCTCCCCTGCGAAGAGGTATAGGATCTAAGAGTACAATGATGGTTCAGTCCGATGACAAGTGCTAGGGGCTTTATACTTGAAGAATTCTTATAACGATCAATACTTATAACGATCAAAGAAAGTATAAATTATGTGTCTTGGTCAGTTGTGGGTACTTTATGGCTTGTTGTCAGGGAGTAAGACACGATTCTCTGAAGGGAAAAATGCGGTACTATGATAAGGGAGTACATGAAAAAGCAGATAGGAGTAGTAGGAGGTGGTGTTTCCTTAAATCTTCCTGCGTGTGAAGAAAGGAAATAAGGATGAGCCTGCGCCTGAGCAATCCATATGAAAGGTGACCTTGCTGGTATGGCTTTGTTCATCTGTGAAATAACCTACGCAAGAGGGGAGGCCAGAAAGTCGGAGTCCAATGGGTTGACTCGGATTTAGTCGCATGGTTGCGGTTCTGGATTAACGTTCGTATTAAGCAGCTGTTATATGGGATGAGCATATTTAGAGGTCTTCTTTAAATAAAGTTCCTCCAAAACTTGTTGCACAATACCCGTCCTATTACCTGGGACTTGTGTGGGAATCGCACAGGGCTGGTGAGACCGAAGGGAAAGTGTAAAGCATAACCTTGATGTCGAGTAAAGTGGTAATGCCTAGTAAGAAGGAGGTTATGAATATATGTTGAGTTTTAGCAGTAGGCTTGAAATAAAATGGTGCAATTAAAGCACAGGTGACTATCCGTGGCGAGGAAGGTTTGGTAACGAGGGGAGATTATTGTTGCCGAAGTATTAGCCCTAACCTGTGTTGCCTTATGGGAGGGCCACCGAAATCCTACATATTGGCGCTATATTTGGGAGCCCCCTGATGCACGTTATGGTGATGGGGTCCTTTTTTCCAGTTCCAATACCACTGAATAAGCTAACCTGGGTCCGTGATACCCCGAATTGCTTTAGGATGAATTTTTGTCTGAGACTTGCGCCACGATCTCCTTAACTAAAAGGTATAAAGGAGCTGAAGACTGCGGCTTTCTTTTCGACCGACTTGCGTCATATTCTTTTTATACTTTCTGTTTCCAATGGCATGCTACGCACCTTACCCCACTCTTGGATTGGAGGAGAGAAGGTTTGTGATGATGATAATGATAAGATTATATTTAGAAATATAGTTACTATATACATACTATACCTGAAGTATATTATACTCACTATTAAATATTACTATATTTATATCTAATATATAGTATGATCCTAGTAATAACTATAAATAGATATAAATATACTATACTTTATTATCATTCATTAAATTATATAAGCGTTCCTAATATAATATAATATTTCATATCATTTATAATTTATTATATTTATATATTAGCGATTTCCGTGTAACTAGAACATTTTTGTTCGGGTTGAAAGGTTTTGATTAAGATCTATTATAGTTTATTGTATAATTTAGTTATATATATTATATTAGTTATATATTAATACTATATATAGTCTATATAGAAGGGTATAGTATTAGGTACGTAGTTTATTAGATTAATACGTATAGAGGAAGCTCACTCATGACTTTATAACACTAATATATATAACCTATTAGAAAGATATTTATCACTATTATATATATAAATAGATTCATTTACTGCCACTTATCTGCCCACCCAAGAGAGGGGTTTGATCCAGAGGATCAGTTTTAATCTTATACATCGCTTCACATGTCCTACTTGAGAAAGTAACGAAGAGTGAATAGGCCTAAACGAGTGAGTGCGTTGCGTTTGTGGTGCAAACAACGGGCAAAAATCGTTAAAAAAATGGCTCACAACGTGAGGGAAAGATTCTGGAGATTCGGCTGTGGGTGGTAGATAGAGGGATAATTCTGGTAAAATTAAAAATAAATGTTACTGAAACCAAATGCCTTAGCTTGTGGGGTGAGCATTTTTTTTGATTTTGGCGAGGTCATCGTTTGACAACAAACGAACCTCAAACTCCAATCATTTTATTTATGTTCGACAATCCAAATCTCATAAATATTGTTAATCGTGACATATATATATATATACATTAAATGTTTAAAAAATAATGAGGAAACTGGTGTAGTAGTATATATTTACGCTGCATGATAAAATTACTAATATGATATTATATAAAGTCATATAATATATATAACACTTTAAATATATTAATAGGTGTCGACACAGCAATACTTGAAATATATTGATATAGTATATTTGACCTAGCACTTGAGCTCACCCCTACTCACCCCCCAATATATTTTGTAGTATATGAGGGTGCTGAGTCGGCGAGGAGATGGGGTGTGTTGTAGGGGTGAGCTCTGACGTACGATAACGTTTTAAATAGTCGGCTTATATATATAAAAGTATATATATATATATTTATTACTAAGGCATATAATAAATAAAGAAATTAATAAGCATTACTGAGCATGAAGGTATATATTATATTAATAATATATAATGCTAATATTCCCATAACTTTACAAAGGTAAATATCATAATATACATATAAATATAATAAAAAAAAAAATTTCAAGATAAATTTTAATATATAATTAAAAATAATATATATATAAGTTACTACCCTATATAATATTATAGTTACCATCCCAATTTACTATCATTATAAGAGAATTGGGCGAGGGGCGAAAGGGGTCCAATATTTTGCTTCGTGTCTGAAGCCCAATTTTCACCCAAAATTCATGGAATCCGGATTGCCATGGACATAAAATGTTAAGTCTCTTGCCTGCCATTTACCCAGCCTGAATTTTGATTTATGATAAAGATATTGCAATGAAGGTGCCATCTAAACTGTATGCTTCCTTTTGACTTGTAACCTAAAAACCCCCGTGTAATTTACGATGTGTTTTTACATGACCCCTCAATAAATTGTATTGGGTGTCTGTAGTCATCTCTCGGAATATATTCAATTTTGGTGCGATCCCAAACCTATGTTTTTGATATGAATTTATTTTCTTTAGCTTCAACTAGTACAATTTTTTCGAAATGACTTCAAACGTTAAATATGCATAAATGGGTTTCAAACTTGAAATATACATATTACCTACAAAATGCACGAACAACTTCGTTGAGTTTATTTATTAATATTATATGGTGTCTATTACCCAGTAATTGCAAATTGGATCCAAATTCAAATCCAGCGTGTTTTTTGGTTTGTCCTAGAGAGATTTGAAAAATTGCGATAATTTTTTTCTCTCCTTCATGCGTCTGGCTAGTGGGAGAATTTCGAGAGCCAAATATCTCTGTCAATGTCATGAAGGATTTTCTCAAGAATATGTTTGGAGTGCGGGAAAATTTGTTAATTGTCTTCTTTCTCTTGTTGAGTTAATAAGAAAGTATAAAGCCCAAATGTTATGTCTACCAGGATAAAAGAAGGAAAATTTGCCAGTCTGGCGTCCGCGTCAGCTATGATAAGGCTTCGAAAAGTAGTATCTGGGATTTTGTCTCGGACCGTAAAATTGGATAAAGTTAAGGAAGGCCACAAAAAAATAAAACCTTTTCACTTTCCAAAAAAAAACAAACATTTTTTGGCAAAAGCGTGTTATTGAATTATCTTGATAGATTATGCTTTTGTTCTAGCGCTTGTAAACCGCCTGATCACAACATCAAATTCATTCATAGATTCATCTATTTTCTCAACACCGCGAATAAAACCCCAGACAAAATTATTGTTTAGAATAACAGCAACCGCTTCATGGAGCTTGAAAGCACGGAAAATTCATCAAGGTATCAAGGTAAGAAATCTAATCTTTTATTCATCTTAAAGTGTCTCCTCGAAACGGCAAAAATATGAGTGATTGTTCTCGTACAAACTGCATAAAAGTATCTAATTCTCAAAAGTTAATTACACTTACAAAAAAAAAAAATTATGTGAAGCTTATTTATGTTCCAAAGACTTTCAAGTAAGAACTTCTATAATTTGACCAAAAAACGCTACTGCATGATCAATAATTACATAAGATAAACCACTCTCTCTCCTTCTATACGGTAATAGGAGATAAAAATTGATGTCATCAAATATTCCTCACCACTTAAGAATAGAACCTGCCTATTCTTACCTGAAGCTAATATTTCTTCGATCGCGGTAATTATTTACAGGAAAGGCTCTAAACGAGATTTTAGTAAAATCACAGATAGACTCTAAAAAAAATAGTAATGAAGAATAAAAAAAAAATCCATAAGTACGCTCGTTTCTTTTATAGAAAAAAAATAAGGTTACAGCCTCTCTCCAAAGTTCGAACTTTTCAATTACTGTTTCTTACTAAATATTAATACAACTTGATCTGGATAAAATAATCTTAAATCTCATTGCGCAATATTGGATCGAGAAAAAGTTAGTCGGCAAGGGAAGGGGTGTTCTTGTATAATGTATGAGGAATATTTGAATCTAGTAGCATAGCCAAGTTGCACGCTCGAAACTTTTCAAAGAATGCAAATTAAAAAACCCTTTTACTTTCGGTGGGCTACATTGTTGTGTACAATCTAATCCGTTGAAGGTTCTATGGTATGGTCCGATCGTACAATCGCGCACAGCGCTTTACATCAAGGTCAGTTTACTTGTATTTCCCAAGAGTTACTCGCACTGCAGCCTACTTTCGAAAGATAAAATTTTGTAAATAGTGCATTATGGTGTTAAAGGATGCTAATTATGTGTCTAAAACAACAGAGAATGATATAGCTATCTGCCTGCTTACTTAAAATCTTATGTATAACCTGAAACTAGATGCGTCTTAACATTCGAACATCGAGCCTGGTTCAGTTTATTATAAAGAACAAACCCTATAGGGGAAACAAATTCCCTTAAGAGTCGTTGCGTGAAAAAGTAACTGTGTAAATAAATTTCTTTGTATACTAAAAGAATTAAATAATAATTGAAAATTCTTCTTTTTTAATGTTCTCATGACTACAGGACAAAGAAGAACACACTCGAAAAAACAACGTTAACCCTATATGTGTGTTGTACAGGAAGTAAAAGAATGCTCATGTAACCCAGTTGTTTGTGTTTTCTTTTACTCTAAACACAAATAAATATTATGATACGCACAAGATTGAAGAACTTTCTCATTGTCTCAGTTGTGTTTTAATAATTAATTTGGACATCCAGATATGGTCGTACTACTATTTAAAACAGAGGGTAACCTGCACCCGATAAGACAACCTAATTTAATTAGCCCCTGACTAGTTTGCCCAAAACACGTGAGCCGATGTGGATAATAATTATAGCATGTGCGCAGTGAAGGACCTGCTTATGTTAATCAGCTACGTGACTGAAAGCAACGAGGAGAGATTGTATTACAACCACCTTTGACACTTTTTAGTGGTGCATTGTATCTATAAAATGCTTCACGTAATGTAATAACGTCAATGTATTACTAAAATGTGTCCCTGAAATTTAGAAGTATTATAGATTTGAAAATAAAATACAAAAGATATCATTTTTCTCATATAAATAATTGCTTAATAATAATCTCTCAGACAACGAAATGATTTGATAACTTCTTTCTGTTTATATTTGCGCTAGCCTACGGATGTAACTAGAATCGAATTTTTAAAGCTAGTTCTGTTAGACGTTCTTTTCTATCTCTAAGTTGATCTCTCAGATTTTAGAGAAAATTGAATAAACTATAGTTCAATGTTTTTAGAGTACTTTTTTTCAGAGTATGAGAAATATTTAAAAAACATATCCATTGCTTTTTGCCAACAATAGTGTCTAACGTGATTTTTATAAGCTAATATATGATCATTGTTATAGAATATTTACTATTTAACATCATTTTACTGAGTTATCGTCGGAGAATTCCCAGATGAGGGGAGAATATCATTGCTTGATAGATAGTATCATACCTAAGTATTTGAACTACGCGATAAAATCCATATTATACTCTATTTCCACATTATTATCACTCCAAATAGCTTTAACCATGATCATGTCTGTGATATATATTTGGTATACCCAACTATAGGCAGTGAGTGGTCTTATTAGTACCCCTTTATTCTTTTCTCATCTATGGTAATGATCCTATGTTTCCCTGTGGAAATATATCTTCTCTCAGTTTTCTCCTTTGATAAGTCCCAGATAGACTGTGCCTAGTAGAGTAGTATTATGGATTAAATCTTATGAAGAATTGATAGTATTTATTTTCTTAAAATTGTAGGGTAGAAGGATACAAAGCATACCAAATGATAATATAAGAAAATTTATATTTATATTAATTTAATTTCTTTTACTACTTTTCTTCTAATCTATTTGTATATCTACCGTCGCTTGAGTAGCGGTAGAGATACATATATATACCGATATGTAGAATAAGTGGTTAGTCAGTATACAGTACTATAATACTATAGCCTACATATATATATATAACTATACTTACGACCTCTATCCCTCCATTACATCCCACCTTATCATCAATTCTATCTATATCCGACGCGCGCCTTCTTGAGCGAGGCCCAGCGTAAGCGAGCGCGCAGGCCTTCCTCCCACCAACTCCTCTTTTGTGAACTAAATACCCATCAATGCTCATAAACAAAACATCAAGCACCTACCCTCTTTCCTCCCCTCATCTATCCATCTACCTTCCTCCTTAAGCATAATCGTTCACTTACTATTTTTCTACCAGTATTACTAACTAATGTCCACACTCCCTTCTAATTCTAGGCGGTATCTCCTCAACTACCTGTCTCTTCCTACTTCCTAATCCCTATCACGCCCTCCAAACTCTTCTACCCCACTCTCTGTTCCTCCGAATTTTCTTCACACTAATACAAATAATTGGCACCACATACTGACTAGTCTTTAACAGTAATCCCTTATCTTTCTCGCTACTAATTATTGTAGCCCTGCGACCTAAGTAACCACTTATCCTCCAAATTACTAATCAATCTCTCTCATTCATTACACTCAACACCTATTAAGTTCTACTAATCCTACTTCCACTTATATATTGTATATATATCTACTGAATACTAACCCTTAAGCAGAAATAATATACCGCATTCATCAAAGCTAGCCCTCATCTTCAAATATACATATCAAACTTATTATTATCCTGCACTCTATACTCTAATATATTTTTTTTATCAACAGATTAAGCACCGTCGCGCACACTATCTCAAACCCCGGCGCCACGGGGCCTCTCACATCTCTAGAAGCAGGCCAGTTGACCACAACTACCTACGACGACAATAACGAATTTACAAATCTGCCCAGTTATCCTACCAACATTGCATTATAGATTTATTTCATTCAACTAACACTATCTTAGATGAATATAAAATTCTCTTTCACTGCTGCACTCTAAAAATCTTCATACATATATTTATTTATCACTAATTTAGCTTAGAACACTCTTTCTGTGATCCGAATAATCTTACTGATTTAGCTCACTAAAATACTATTAAGTAGCTATCACAATCAAAATCCTCTAGGCACACTTTCCAGTCACCACCCTGTACTCATATATCCCCAAAAATTGATACCTCCTGATCTGCATCGAAAGACCAACCTTTAACTATAACCTGGAGGCTCTCATCGTCGCTTGCGCAGCTCTCCCCAAGTCCTAATGAAGTTGTTTGAATTCTAGCCCCTATTTGAATCTTCTAATTATGTATCTCGCCATAACGCATTCAATACACATCCCTCTTTGTCCTCCCAAATATTTAGTAAACTAACACCAAAGTTCCACTTCCAATTCCCCACTAAAATATTTCTACACAAAGAATGGATTAACCGTCCCAGTTTTACTTCGTTTTCTCCCAAATATGCGTACACCCTGACTTGTGAACACACCGGTTTCACCGGGTCCCACTCTAACCTCTAAAGCGAACTTGTTCTTTCCATACGGCCCACCTGACCTGCCCTAACGACCCCTGTCTGAGCCAATCCTCTTCCTCTCTCGCTATCCCTCGAGAACACTAACACTTTACTGCTCTTACCTGGCTATTTTTATTTTAAGCCCGGCGAAACTTTTGACATTAATGCTCATTAGCTACATACTACCCGAAAAGCCCAGTTTCTTACATACAAAAGACTCCACCCTTTTAGTGGACTCACACCGCCAAATACCTCAAGCCACTTCCGTCGACATCTTCACGCGCTATACTATGAAAGAGCTCTAGTACATCTATAAATCTTCGCGCGTTCGACCCTATCCCTACACTATCTAGATGAATCTTTTCAATACCCATCCATAATCAGCAGCCTATGCCCCTGATCTCCCCATTAATCAAAACCTGAGTGGCCTCTCTCCATTCATTCGAGGCACTTTCCACTCCCCGACTCACCTTCTACCTCGCATCCCTTCCCTCATATCAACATCCATTTCACTCTCCAATCCATTAAAAACATACCGTCTCCCGATAAATCAAATAATAAACAAGGAATATGTTTTGAAATTAGCCACATTGGCTGAAGCTACTATTAACACTCAATCCAACAAGATACCAAACAAGGTTCCAAACACCTATAATACAATCTAATCAGCTTAATCATCCCCTGCTTCCTAACACTCGCACACACATTCTACATTCCTTAATAAAAAAGCCCTATAATTCCCTAAATACCTTTCACTTAAAATAATACCGGCCCCACCCCAATTTTCCTCCGAATAACACCCATCCATAATTACACCACCTTATATTCCACATTCATAATATCATATCCGGTCTTTCTCTAAATCTCTAAGAAGTCACTTATCCTAAGCCCAGCCCGCGGAATATCCACCAACCCTTTTAGACCATCTTTTCCCCCTCCTTTAGTACTATTTCTCCACAATATAAAGCCACCCTGCTCCTTTAATGTAAGATACACAAACTTGACCCATTCCAACCTACACTCGCGTGTGCTATCGGTCACATCCAAAACACTAAAACCGTGTTCACTCATTCTTTTTGTTCATTCCCCCGATTCTCGCCCTCGTGTGAGTAATCCTCCTTTTCAATTACTCTCTCAGAGTCAGTATTTCTTCCGAAACACTTTGGCCGCCCCTAAACCAGCAACTTAAAGAAACATCGACAATATTTACCTCTATTAATTTTCCAACATTCTCATCCTATTCCCTCTTTCCACCTGTGCTTATACAGCATGGGCCGGCCGAACGCAAAATCTCAACCCCATGCCCTCACCAATCCATATGTGGTACCTCCTACCGCCATAACTGCCTCCATGACCGATATTGTTTATTACAAAATCATACCCTACGACAGCTTCAATTTCCTTCCAACCCTCCTCTACCTCCTCTTTCTGCATCAAGTGTTCAAAACAAAAATTACTCACCAAACAATTCCATCCAGACACTAAAATGAAAGAACGAAGAGAAACTTAAACCGCTTGGTCAATTACCTATTAATTGTATCCACAGCTTCTTCCTAATTAATACTAACCTCCAATTTATTGAATATCTCAGTACCTTATACCCCCTCCTCATACAAACAACCATCTGTATACTATCTCCCAGTCCTTCAACCTACTTGCCACTTACTTCCTCCCTAACTATCAACGTTCCAACACGCCCCTGTCAGTTCATATAGGTATCCTAATTCTAAAGTACTCTCAAACCCCATACCTCTTCCCTCACCTCTAGATCACTCTTACCTCCTTATCCACCTACTCCCATTATCAACCTTCCCTTAAATCCTCTCCCCCAACCCCTCCCTTCTTCTTCCTTATTTTTTATATAATATTAACTACTTAAATATATATATATAACTTTCCAATAAACTAATATCTTCTTTCATCTGATTTCCAATACTTATTTCTCATGTACACTATTCTATCTTTAACAATAACCCCCGATTCCTAATAACTCTATTTGCCTCTCTACTCTTACGCCCTCAAATCCCACCAGTCATTCTTTACTTTATTAGCTATTTTCCACTCTAAATTACCATTTATCTTAATATAATATAAGACTACTCCCAAACTAATATACTTTACTCTTATACTATCATAAATATCATCCCAACCATTATTTCACATAAGGCCTCCTTTTTTACGCTTATATATTTTACCAATACGCTCACTATCACTATATTATTCATCCCTGCACTCCCACCATGTCATCATACCCATTTATTTACTCATTTCTTAGTCCTTATGTCAACCCTCCATCTCTACTTTTATTACTATCCATCATACCTATACTCTAGGTAACCTTTCTATCACATATATTGCATATAACTCATCTAATTAAATCTATTAAAATTACTATATCCTAATCTGAAACCCTACTACCATCAGCTCCCCAAATATTTCTACGCAGATCTACCTCTATTACATCAGTTTTGTTCCAACCCTGTCCTCCATACCTTCTAACTAAACTCTACCTACCTACACACTACTATCTCCTCCAATTATTTTATCCTAACCTTTTATTACATAAATTACTTCACACTCTCCTCTTATACTTCAACCCTCCTCGATATATGCATATTAATATCCACTCACCTTCTCACTGCCCAACAAAACCTTTGGTCCCACCATCCGCGAACTGCCCGCGCCGCCCCAAACGCCGGAACCACAATTTATAGTTAGATTCCGTAAAGTACTAATTAATCACACCGCGTCCCCCCCAATAATCCGCCCCTTCATAAAAATATCTCTATTTACAGTCTAATAAGTGCTATCTTCTATAATTTATTTTACACACACCATAAATACTATTAATGTAATCGCCTTACACCCCCTCGTAATTACATCTATCTTTCCATTGATAAATACTTTATGATTAACTTCAATCTTTTTCTTTTACAACCAATAGATTCCAATCTTAATTAACATGCTTCTTTTCGACCACACAACTCTAATCAGTAAACTTTCTCTCATAGGTTATAATTAATGCAAATTCCTCTCCCTCTACCCCAAAAGTGTCCTATTATTATCTTCCCGCCTAACAACCCTCTTTTTACCACTCCTAGCAGGCAAGTTATCAAAATCTAATCAAACCAATAGATCTAAGTTTTATGAATGTAAGACAAAATACAGTTTCCCTAACACACCATTCAAGCTCCTTTCCCAAAATTTTTCTCTCTCAAATCCTCCTCAACCTCGCCAATCCCATGGTCACTGGTGCGTAACAGCACATACAAACCCAACATTTCCCCCAGCCCCGCAATTTTCACTTTATCCAACACTAATCCTAGAACTCACCTGGTTTCACAATCTCACCCTTATACCCACACCTTTTCCCTCATAACTATTCCCACCCCCTTCCCTTCCGCCTACCTCACCTCTCTCGTTCTTACCCCCGAAATCATTTTACCTATAGTATTCTCCATAAATTCAATCTCCCTCTTTCTTGGTCAACGTTGCAGTTTCTGTTTATATCCCTAACACATCCAAACAGCTTTCCTTACAAACATCAACCCTAACTTTACCTCCCTCTTCTAAAGCATCCACTTTTTCTACCTACAATCATCATTTCATGACACAACCCACTTCCATAGAAGTTACAACAAAACTCTCCTCCCCACTGTTCGGCCCTAATTCTAGAAATAGAATAAACTTCGGAGGAGGTTTGATGTATCAAGGGCTGTACCTTTATGGGACACCCGCACCCTTGTCGGGTAATTCCACCATACACATAGTGTGCACCACCCGAGCTCACCAAACCCTTACATAAATACCAAACGAACAAAATACGTTTTAAAAAAAAAAAAAAAAAGAAAAAACAAAAAAAAAAAAAAATAAATAAAACAAACATAATAATATCAAAAAGGATAACCTACAAAATACAACATACAATAAAAAAGGTTTAAAAATGATAATATAATATAATATA
>JABUQX010106046.1:20000-25000 GCA_015478945.1 Trachelipus rathkii | reverse complement strand
ACTAAAAAATTTCCTTTCCAGGTTCGAATTGCAATTCAACTTTCCAGAATTTTTCCAGGATTTATTCACATTTATTATAAAAATTAAATTTTCTTTCGCAACACACCCAAGATCAGGACTTTTCTCAATCATATAAATGTAGTCAGAGTAAGAGCAAGAGCCGGAGCCGGAGCCGGAGCCGGAGCCGGAGCCGGAGCCGGAGCCGGACGGAGCCGAACAAAGTATTAATTTTGTTTAAAGGAAATTGTTTTTTCAATAAAAATACTTCTTCAAAGTTCCGGAGCTGAACTATTCTGAATGGAAACGGCGTCAGAGCTGAAACCGAGCCGGAACAGGAGCCGGAACCGGAAGCCGGAAGACCGGAGCCGGAGCCGGAGCCGGAGCCGACCGAGCCGAAGCTGGATCTTGCTTATAAATATTTTTAAAGAAATTGTTTTCGTAGATAAAAAATGTTCTGCCAAATTCGAAGCTGAAACTATTTTGAATGGAAAACGGAAGTCGGAGCTGAGTCGCAGGCGGAGTCGGAGCAGAGGACGAAGCGAGCTGAAGAACCAATTTTTTCAAGATTTTTTTTGCAGATGAAAGTAATTCTATAAAGTTGGAGCCTGAACATTTTTGAAAGGAGCTGGAGCCGAACCGGAGTCGGAGTCGGAGTCGGAGACGAGTCGGAGTCGAGTCGGACAGTCGGACATCGGAGTCAGAGGGAGTCGGGTATAAATTTTTATATAATACTTTGGCAAGTAAAAAATATTTCCGCAAAATCGTCTAAACTATTTGAAATAAAACGAGTTGGTGTGTGTGGTCGCGGTCGGTGCGGTGCCGGTTGCGGTGTAAATAAAAACTTTTAGTGCGGTTCGTGGTGCGCTTATTTAGGTAGGATGATGTACGTAATAATATCTTTTACTTTCTGGGAAAAAGAAAAAAAAATCATTCAACCTCTTTATATGCGATTTTCTCAAAAAACACTTGTTTTACATTTCAGCTGACAAAAAAATCGGCTAAAAAAAAAACGACCAAGTCTTTTGTGTTTAAAAAATTTCCAGGAAAGATCTTTATATATATATATATATATAATATATTATATATATATAATATAATATAATATATATATATATATATATATATATTATATATATCTATATATATAATATATATATATATATATATATATATTATATATATATATACTATATATATATATATATAGGCAAAGATCCCATGATGTTTTATTTAGATTGAAAATTGTGTTTTGGTGTCAGACAAGTTTGAAGTGATGACCTTAAATTTTTTTGGGGAAATTTTCTAATTATAATTGAATACTTGATGTTACCAATTTTAATTTTATTGATTTTCAATGGCAAATGACTATATCGTTTTGACGTTTTGACCACACTCTATTCTAGAACTTTCGTGAAAAAATTATTAAAATATCTTAAAAAATAAAGTTTTTATATGGTTTTCAGTTGAAGCAATAAAAATTCAGAACTTGACCCACCCCAGCCCATAAATTCCAAACTAGGAAGTCTATTGAAACGAAATAAACAGAAATACATAGATTAATAGTTCCCCTTTAAATAAAAAGTTCTCTTTTCACGATTGAAAGAAAATGTAATTTCGATTACAGGGTCCCCTTAATTTTTGTTTTCAATTTACTGCTTTAGAGTATGTAAAAACGTAAATTTTTTACGTTGTAAACATGAAAAGCGTAATTTTTTTTTAGAAAAAACAAAATGTTTTAAGAAAAAAAAATTAAAAATAAATAAAGAATAATAAAAATTTGAAAATAAATTAAATTTTTTAATTTATTTTCAAATTTTTATTATTTTTTATTTATTTTTAATATTTTTTTCTTAAAACATTTTGTTTTTACTAAAAAAAAATTACGCTTTTCATGTTTTTAACGTAAAAAATTTACGTTTTTAATACTCTAAAGCAGTAAATCAGTAAATCAAACCACCCTTCCCAGCACCATACTGGCCACCCCTGATCTTCTGATCTATTGATCTATTGATCAATTGATCTATTGATCTATTGATTCAAGTCATAATTTTACTAAAATTGTTATGTTTTACATACCCTAAAGCAGTAAATCAGTAAATCAAACCACCCTCCCCTTTACCCTCCAGTCCATTTATGATCTATTTATTCAAGTCATATTTTTAACATAATTTATTTATGTTTTACATACCCTAAAGAAGTAAATCAGTAAATCAGTATATCAAACCAACCTAATGACCCTCCCCAACCCCATCTATGATCTATTGATCTATTGATACAAGTCATATTTTGTATAACATAACACAAAACTTTTATTTATTTATGTTTTATTTGTTTAAATCATTTTTGTTTTTACTAAATTTTTTACTCTTTTCACGTTTATAACTTAAAAAATTTGTACTCTTACATACCTTAAGGCAGTAAATAAGTAAATCAGTAAATCAAACCACCCATAACACCCTCCATCCCCTCTGTCAGCCTTCCCATGATCTATTGATCTACAGATCTATTGTTTCATATCACATTTCGAGTTTCATTTCTTATAAACATTACAAAAATTCAAGTTCTTTATATATTGGCCAACGAACATATGCTAACGTAACAATGTTTTCACATTAATAAACTAACATAGCATCACCTGAACTAAGAATATAATGTACAACGACAAACCTAAAAACACCTTAAGCACGAATAAACTGTTAACATTAACAAAGTTCCACACTTAGCAACAGTAAAGTAACTAACACAGCGTACAAAACGTAACCTATTCACACTTTGTCAAGCATATCTCTAACATCAATGTTAATTTTACATTAACATGGTAATATTTAACAAAAATATATCCTATCCTTGTCTAATTATTATACAGACCAACGAATATATGCTAACGTAACAAAGTTTTTTACATTAACAGAATAATATTTTTAAAAAATTTGTCATAACCTTACCTAACTATCATAATTCCAAACGAATAATTGCAAACATAACATAAAAATAAGTTCTTTGAATAAAATTTCATAGTAAAGTGTAATAATTTACTGACCCTAAAGCAGTAAATCAGAATATCAGTAAATCAAACCACCCAGCACCCCTCTTCTCCTTCCCACCCTTCAATGATCTTTTGATCTAATGATCTATTGATTCAGATCACATTTTGAGTGTCAATTCGGATAAACATAGCATAAAAATAAGTTCCTTATATACTTAACCCAAAGATATATGCCTAAGTAACCCAAAGGTTTCACTTAAGTAAAGCTAACATAGCATTCATTGAATAAGAATATAATGCACAACGACAAACCTAACACACCTTAAGCACGAATAAACTATAACATTAACAAAGTTCCATACTTTACAACAGTAAAGTAGCTAACATAGCGTACAAAACGTAACCTATTAACACTTAGTCAAGCATATGTCTAAGATACCAATGTTAATTTTATATTAACATGGTAATATTTAACAAAAATTTATCCTAACCCCGTCTAATTATCATACTAACCAACGAATATATGTTAAGGTAACAAAGTATTTACATTAACGTAATAATATTTATCAAAAATTTGTCATAACCTTACCTATCTCTATCATAATCCTCAACGAATAATTGCAAACATAACAAAGTTTTATCCAAACATAACACAAATAACAAAGTTTTATCCAATCCAAACATAACAAAGAAATAAGTTCTTTGAATAAAATATCATAGTAAATTGTAATAGTTTACTGATTTTAAAGCAGAAATTCAGTAAATCAAGCCACCCATCCCTCCACACCCTCCTCCCTCCATCCTATGATCTATTGATCTACTGATCTTTTGTTTCATGTCACATTTCGAGTATCATTTTGGAAAAACATAACATAAAATCAAGTTCTTTAAACACTGACCAACCAATATATGCTAACGTAACAAAGATTTAACATCAATAAGGCTAACATATCATAACCTGAACTAAGAATATAATGTACAATGACAAACATAGCATACCTAACGCACGAATAAACAGCCAACATTAACAAAGTTCCATCCTAACAACAATAAAGTAATTAACATTGCATACATATCGTAACCTATTCACACTTTTCGAACATATCTGTAACATATCATTGTTATTTTTACCTTAACATAGAAATATTTAACAAAAATTAATCATAACCTTACCTAATTATCATAAAACCAACAAATATAAGGTAACAAAGTTTTCACATCATTAAAGATGCATCTTTTTTACTTAGATAATTTTTTTGTATACTGAATAGAAAATTTTTTAAAAAAATTCAAAAAAAATTTTTTTTTTGAAAATTTGTTCCAAGAACAAATCCAAACCTATTGCATATACAAAGAAATTATCTAAGTAAAAAAAGATGCATCTTGCCCGAATATACAAGCCCAGAAAATTTGATGTTGATCGGATTAGTAGAAAAAAAATATGTTTATTTTTCACTTTTCAAATTCAAAAAAATGGGTTTGGAAATTGGAAAACGCTGAGCACAAAACTCAAAAAATCGAAATAAGCAAATGAGGATATTTTAGGTAATGGACCCTTTTATGCATATTTCAAGTTTGAAGTCACTTTGCAAAAAATTTTGAAAGTTGACATGAAAATAGTAAAAACATGGATATATATATATATATATATATAATATTTATATATATGATATATATAAAATATATATATATATATATATAATATAAATTAATATAAATAATAAAAATATTTTATTTTATAATTTATTTACATTATTATCCAAAGTCTTAAACACTAAAGAAAAATTCGACATTTATTATTATTATATAATTTTTTTATTTTTATAATATAATATTAATAATTAAATTATATATTTATATTAGTATAATATATATATATATATATATAGTTATATAATATAATATATTTTTTATAAAAAATTGAAAAATAGACAATATATAAATGAATATTGAACTTATAAAAATATATATATATATATATATATATATATATATATATATTATATATATATAT
>JABUQX010106046.1:2500-15000 GCA_015478945.1 Trachelipus rathkii | reverse complement strand
ATAACTCAATAAGGCAGTAGCGCAAATAGCCCCAGAGGGCCCCTCCCTTCACCCTGGATATGCGCTTTGTCTTTACTGCTTTATTGTCTTACTGTGGGTTTTACTGTTTCAAGTCCTATCCGAAACACACATTCTGGTGGAAAAAAATAACTTCATTAAACTTTGGAATATATATATATATATAATTATATAATATATAATATAATATATATAATATATAATATATATATAATAATATATATATATAATTATATATATATTACTATATAATATATATATATATATATATATTAATATATCAATAAGACTTACATTAAAACATCAGACATTGAAGAGTATGGATGTGTGTAAATTTATGTTCCGTAGTCCTGCTACTTGTCTTGTATCAGGACCCACAGGATGCGGGAAAACCTTTCTGTTATTAAACATATTAAGAGAGATGGAAATTTTTGAACAAGAACCAGTAAAAATAATATGGTGTTACAGTGTTTATCAGGAAAAATTTGCAGAATATAAAGATGTAATTCAGTTTCATGAAGGAATCTACGACATCAAATCGTTGGATAATGTGAATGGTCATAAAATCATTGTATTAGATGATTTAATGCACAAGTTGAATGAAGAAATAGCTGAAACGTTTACTGTATTTTCCCATCATTTAAACATCTCTGTATTTTTCATCACCCAGAACATTTTTTATCAGAATAAGTATATGAGAGATATATCTTTAAACACCCAATATCTACTACTCTTTGGTCAGAGAAGAGACATGAATCAGATCAATGTATTAGCCTCTCAAATGTTTCCATCGCAGCGTAAAGACTTCTTAAAGGTATATAAAGAAGTTACATCTGTTCCTCATGGTTATTTAATGTGTGAACTTCATCCTAAAAACACGTATAGAGTTTTGCTCCGCACTAACATTTTGCCATTCGAAATTGAAACTGTATACATACCTGAATAATGAGTACTCTAGTTGTTAAGTATTTACCTCTTATAAAAAAAATTTAAAAAACTGAAAACAGCTGAAAAACGTAAACTAATCTGTAATGATGAAAAATTCATCCAGTGTGTATGCGAAGTCTGTTTAAATCTTATAAAAGGAAATGTCCCTTTAAAACCTCAGAAGGTGAAGCTTCGCCGTCATAGAAACATCATTAAAAAACTCCTCTAATATAAAAAATCTGAAAAGTAAAAAGAAGTTACTTCAGAAAGGAGGTGGAGTGTTCCTACCGTTACTTTTTTCCGTTGTAGCCCCTTTAATAACTAAGTGGATATCAGAACAATGAAGAAGGTGGCTGTATTACCATATAATGAGTATGAGAAAATGAAGTATAATAATACTACACATTCTGATCAACATACAACCAATCAGTCATCTCTAACACATCCTCAGATAGTACAGCCTATACAACAACCCTTACAGGGGTTACCTTCTCCAGCAATTCATCAACAATTACAACAACAGAGTTCTCATATCCTGAATGATTCAGGACCATATCTGCAACCTATACCCCAAAGTTTACATGATCCAAAAGTTGAACAGATAAACAATTATGAGAAAGAGGTGCTTAGGATATTAAATTCAGACATTAACATTCATGAAAAACGTGCGTTATATCAAGAAGCCATACAGAAATTAATAGATCTTAAAAACTTACATCTATATGCCTCAATAAGTAAGTCAATATCGAATGATTCAACTACCCCTGCGGAGGTAATACCTGCTGTGAAAAACGAAGATACTTTTAAAAATATCCTGGAGGAGAGCTTGCCAAATAGAGGTCGCAAAGCTGGTCTAGCTTTATATAATATTTTAAAAGATCAATTATAATGGAATGAATTAGGACAAATCTTTATCGATAATGAAATTGTCAAAGGATCAAATATTTGACTTGATAGCAGATCTCTCACGTAACTGGAAAAGGTGCTGTTGCAGGATGGCCTACCATCAAACAAGAACTTCAGACTATTAACTTCCCCCGAACTTTAATCTTAAATACCCAAAGATTAGCAGACTTGGATAATATCCCCAAGATGCCTAGACCAGATACAAGTCCATCAGGTACCTCTTACGCTTCAGATAAATTTAAGCGTGTTACCAGAGGAAGAATAAGAAAAAACCCATACAGTAAATCTCAATGGATTAATTCGTAATTTGTATTATCATATATATATATATATATATATATATATATATATATATATATATATTATATATTACAATACATATATATATAATATAGATATATAATATAATATATTATTCTGTTTATGTAGTTGAAATGTTGATTATTAAAAAAAAATATATACTTTTTTTTTTTTTTTTTTTTCCTCTTATTAATATATATATATATATATATATATATATATATATATATATATATATATTATATATAATTATATATATTATAATAATTACGTATATATATAATATATATATAAGTTTAACTTGTGTCAGTATTCAACATGGGAAGCCCGAAGAGCGAAGGTTGATAAGTATTACTTCAACTTGAGAGAACCAAATAGTTTTGGGGTTCACTAGGTTCGCTGCAAAGTTTCCAAACACTAAGAAAAAAGAGTTGAAAGAATATTTAGAGGGTGAAGATGCTTTTACTTTACATAAGCCTGTCCGTCGAAAATTCCTTACCCGGACAACCATAGCCCATCACCTCGATAATGTTTGGCAATTATAAACGGAAATGATTAAATTACAGTTCCTATAATGAAGGGTTTCAATATATACTTTTTACTATTGACGTATACTCTAGATACTTATGGTTAAAAGCTTTAAAAGATAAAAAAATCAGAGAAATTATAAGGGATGATGATAGATATCCAAAACTGATTTGCACGGATAGAGGTAGCGAGTTTCTAGGTAGAGAGTTTCAGGAAATTATTACTGAATACGATATAGGATATTTTAACATATTTTCCATAAATAAAGCTGCTATTGTAGAAAGAGTTCAGCGTACGATTAAAGAACGAATGCATAGATACTTTACTAAGATGAACACTTTTAAGTATATTGACATACTCAATGACCTAGCTTATTCTTACAATAGATCTTTTCATAGAACTATAAAGACAACTCCTTTAGATATGCTGAAGACACCATCGGTGATCCAGCAAAACACAAGAGATGTAAAAATTAAAGATAAATCCGTTAAACGTGAATGAATATGTAAGAGTGTCTATAGCTGATGACAGGTTTAAAAAGGATATGAAGCGGGATGGTCTAGAGAAGTTTTTAAATAGATAGTATAAAAGAATTTCCTAATGAGGGGTTGAAATATATTATCTCAAAGATTTAGATGGAGAAGTCATAAAAGAAGGATTTTATAAACAAGAAAAGAAAATACGGTAGATCCTGAGAGTAATGTATATAAAATAGAAAAAATATTAGATTCCATAGAAAATGGTAAAAATAAACAGTATCTGGTGAAATGGGTGGGATATCCTGAGAAGTTTAATTCATATACAAAAGCTAGGGAAATTATGAAACATTAATCAGTATTCATTGTAATCATGGAGAGTGTCAATCATTTCTATTTAAAAGCTGCCATCTTCGGCATCTATGGATTTACATCCCAGCAACAAAGTCTCAGATTTAACAACAGAGGTAATGAATCCAATTCAACTTGAATGGAAATTGTATGCAGTTGGGCTATGCGAGATGATACTAGATGTCAACAAAGAGATTCTGCCTCCTGCTCGTCAATGAAGAACGGGTGTATAGATTGCAGATATTGTTAAATCTGTATTAAAAAATAAAAAACCCAACCGATTAAAAACATGTGACATTAAAGTTTGGAATATTCTATGAAAAAATTTTGTTAAACGAGGATATTACCGTTCAATCCATGACATCCACAGCTATTTAAACACCCAGTTTGCTGTAAGTAAGATATGTAAAGATTTAATATACATTATTAATAACCACCCCGAGGAAGACAGGGTATTAACTTTAAGATCAATAACTGGAATGAATTTGAGAGACCCTGAAATGTTTATCCTTAAACGTTCAGATGGTTTCGGAAATGTGTATATGAACACAAAGCTGTAGTAGAACATTCTACTGTTCAATAGAATAGTGGAATAATGGAACCTGCCCATACTCAAACAACAGATCTAATGAACTCAACATATCTCTCAATATATATATGCATTCCTTCAGAGATGTTACAAGATCAAATAGCTTACGTTTATACAGATATAGTCGACATTCAGTATGTAGGGAATACTAAAGCCCCCTTATTAAGGGTGGTTCATTTCCTAAAAAAGGAAAGGTTATATCTTTTCCTAATGTTCATTACTTACCTCTTAGTTGTTCACATTGGTTCTATAAGAATACATATAAAGGATGTGAAGGTAGACCGTATCCATTCACAGACGGAACACTATGTGTAAAGTTCATATTAGAAAGAAACAGACACTTGAACTATAAACATGATGGACTATTTTTTAACAGAGTAGAAATCTTCCATATATGCTGTTAGAAAACCTTCTAAAAATAAGGATAGTAAGATTATATATAAATGATGTAGTTAGTTATATTTATTCATTCATTACTTACTCTCACAGTGTAAAAGATAGGCCTGATAAAGCTCCGTTAATATGTATAACGATAGGGTATTCGTTGGAACAAAATTACAAAGAGGTTATGGACTGGGTGGATTTTTTGCTAAATTATGGAGAAGTGCAAGCCTCGATTTAAAGAGGATGAATATATAGGTAAAAAGCTATACGAACAGGGATGCATACGTTACAGATATAGCAGCAGGAGCTAACCCGCGCGAGTCCCTAAAAAGGCGAAACATATGTTCAGATGACATTGATTGGATGATGTAAAGCGAAAAATAGACGCAAAATGACGTCAAGTAAAACGTATGAAAATATGCGTTAAGAAAAAAGTTAAGACTAAAAGACCTCCAAAAAAAAAATGCAATGAGTATTTGCATTTAATTACTACTGGCACTCTTTTACATTGAATTTCATTCATCATCATATGACTGTGACCTGAATATAAGAAAAACTAAATCCTCGATCCGTTCATTATACGATCAGCACCCCTACATACAAAAGTATGCATTTCCTCACATCCTTTCAGCCAGAACTGTTTAAAGAGTGAACTGAGATCTCTTCTCGCATGAACCCCACCCACAGTTAGTGTAACTGAAAACCAATTTTCATCAGCATCAACCCCATACATTCAATAACCAACCACCGATGTCCCTCTAGAGTATCAAATTACCAGGTAACTTCGGATCAGTTTTAGATCCATCCAACGTGTTTTTATATCGAAGACGAAACTACAAACCCCGATGTACAGACCTTCCAGCAGCTGACATCACATAGATACACAGAATCCAATTCCTGTTAACTGTTTTAATCAAAGTGAAGTGTATCTCAAATGAAACTTCATTAGTGCATCAGCGCAAATTATCCTATAAATATATAAACATTTATTAAATTATTCGGCACGATGCAACATCTCATCCCAGTTCTTGCGTTTTTACAGTTCAAACGAGGCGCACATATAGATTAAAGCGGTAAAAACACAAAACACATACGGAATTTTACGCCGTTTAAACGGTGACTCTCTTCAGAAAAGACCTTATTCTACCAGTGTAAACATAGAATTCGTTTAACCCGTTCAAATCCTAAATTCCTCTTAAAATAAAAAGTTTAAAACCTACTGACTACGGTGTGTCCTGAACCTGTTTACAAGTTGCTAGAAGCCTATCTCTATGTTAGAAAAGTAAAACTACCCATAGACATTGGAAATCGAAAAATCTCTCTTGAATACTACAGCAAAGTATCCTATCAAACGAGTGAAACAAAATTGTTTAACTTTACACAGGATTATCGAGTTGCAATATCCCCAACATTGGAATGGGAATCCTGCCTCAGAAAAGTAATAATAGGTATTGTATGAACATGAAGCAACTCAGGAATTATAAAAAAAATCAGCCTATAATCACCCCTTTTGACTAGAGGTATCATCTTACATGTAAACGAGCCAACCTTAACGGTCGGACCATGAAATGTTATACAATGGTCGCAGTCTCTAGTCACGACCTTTTTACGACTAATACTAACACTGTTTCATTGCAAGGGACAGCGGACAGGGATAAGATCTTGAAGAAATACGCTAAGAATAGTAATTTATATGCTTACGATCTCACCGCTCCTTTCAGCTTGTAACGCTAATCATTTAAACATTTTTAAAAAGGTACATTAGGGTTAAGTCTCTCCTTTAGGTAGTCTACAATCACCATCACTGCCTGGTTTATCTTGAACATCCTCAACTCATTGAAAGTGACAGAGCCCGCAACGTTATTTAATTATTAAAGATGAAATGAAGAAGAATAAAAACTGTGTTTAAAACGAACCTCGATTTATGAGTCTTCGCTATTAACGAAGTAGGATCTGTAAAACTAGAGAAGGATACTCTTCGTGTTCAACACTTCACATCGCCACATTACAACAGGAGGACCACTGATCTTTTATAGGATAAAAATGCAGTTCACATAATTGATTCTTTGAAGTTAAAATTTATATTGAATAATCAATATATTCCTTTCATTTTTTTAAATATAAAATGTAATAACAGATTTAAAAACTATGTCTTACCCTGTTCAGCAACATACTCTAATTTAGGTGGAGTTTATTGTATTTATTTCATTTATAATGTTTAAAAAAAATAATGTGTTTTAATGAATTTGTAAATATATTTGACGCTAAAAATTTGTATGTAAACCAACATAAAACTCGAGCGAATTAATAAAATGGGTTAAAGAAAAGTTGATTTTACCCCCACTAAATTTCATGTATATTGATATATATAATATATATTAATATTAATATATATATATATTATATATATATATATATATATATTATATATATATCTTCCGGAGTTAAATGTATACAGAACTGTAAAAGTTAATGATCATAAATTCACATATGTATATTGATAAAGGATAATATTGTTGGGTATTTTCCTAGTGAAAACGTATTGTTTGGCGGTTGTTGGTTACAAACCTGTGAATATGATATTCAGTTGAGAACCATCGTAACCATAGCTGTTTTTGTAATACATTTAAAAAGGTATAGCTATGGGAGTTATAACATATATTCAAAGGTGCTTGTTTATTTTAAAAACCTGGTATACATGTGCCAATTATAATTCAGATTTTTCGACTAGGCATCCTTACACTCCACGTGATCCATCAAAAATCCGCATTGTATATGCATCTGATGATGTCTATGGTTACAGAGTAAGAGCATCAGCTGCTAAAAAGAAGGGCACGAGATTACATACTTCGATAACATTAAAGTATAATAATATGATACCATAATAATATATATAGAGAAAATTATGGAAACAAGCAATGTGCTTAAAACATTTATAGTCCATGTGGAACGATTTAAAATGAAGATACCATTCCCTATCCATCTAAAAATTTCTTCAAAGATACGTGCTTTAACCGATCAAGATCTTGATGAACATTCAAAGAAGAGGTTAATAACTTATATAAAACTATAAGAAATGAGATATCGGGGGAATATGTTACATTTCCATATGGGGACCATCAGGATGTTTGCGGCTGGAGGTGAAAGTTTTATTTATACATGTAAACGCATTTTGTAAATTTTACTAATATACTAACTGTTTAATAAAATTTTTTCATCATAAGTAAAAAGACTTTTCATATCCGCTCTCTCTCTCTCTCCTCTCTCTCTCTCTCTCTATTATATTAATATATATATATATATATATATATATATTATTATATATATATATATAATATATATAGATATTATATATATATATATATTTATATATATATATATAATATTATATATAATATATAGATATATAATATATTCCAAAGTTTAATGAAGTTTTTTTCCACCAGAATGTGTGTTTCGGATAGGACTGAACAGTAAAAAACCCACAGTAAGAAAATAAAGCAGTAAAGACAAAGCGCATAGCCAGGGTGAGGGAGGGGCCCTTGGGGCTATTTGCGCTACTGCCTTATTGTATAGCTTTAAGGTCGAAAAAAATATTGTTTTATTACAAAAAATTTAACAGTGAACAAGGGTTTTGGTTAAATAATAAAAAAAAAACATAGTAATTTTAATGATAGCGTGGAATTTATTCTATCATTTTACTGAATCTTAAAAGAAAATATCCATTAATGTTCAAACGAAGTTTTAATAACAAAAGTGTTATTAACGTTACAACTACGAAATATATTTAGTTCGCGCAGTATATTGCGCCTGCGGCGCTCGCGTTCACGCCCGCGGGCGCGCCTGCGGGCGGCGCCTGCGGGGGGCAACTCGCGTTCGGTCATCGCCAACCCTGCGATCGTTTAAAGAGTTGAAACCGTGATTCAACATAATGCATCTTCCTCACCCGCTTTTTCTTCTTTTTTTCAGAAGAGGACCCCCCTCCGGGGGGTTCTCAGACTCATTTGAGAGTTTTGGAAACCTCGAAAAATGAGCTCTATATTATGAATGCACATTTGCATATGTACACTAATATCAAGATTTAAGACATTTTCAATTCGACACGCACCGGTTCCACACGGTACCTACACTACACATACAATCACTCATTTGATCCGCCATGCGAGACTCTTCCTTTTCCTGGCTCTTCTGTCCTACATCCCATCTGCTTTCGTCTTCTTCTTAAGCTTTCTTCTTCTATAAGGGAATAATCCCTCCAAAATGAGTCTCAAAATCATTTGGATTCGTAAAACCCTCAAAATATGAATTCTACACCATTGAAAACATAAATGTAGACATCTCATTTGTTATAATATGTGGCTGGAGCCAGAATTCCATTCGGCACCGCAACCACCAGCTCCGCTCCGGCCCATATGGTTCGCCAAATAATTTAACATAGCCTTCTATTCATTTATTCTCTTCTATACATCACCAAATTTCAGCGTTCTAAGTCCATTTTTTAAAATTAGGGGGCGGACCCACCCCCCTTTGACGTAGCGACCTGAAACATTGGATACAACAATGTTGCAACTAATAAGGAAGACAGTACCAAGTTTAAGAAGACGATGACTCTACACCTCTTTGCTAAGATATGTCATTTTGTTCTCATTTTCTTGACCCATAAATGGACCCCCGGCTGGCGGCCATGGGGGACTCTGGCGTTCGGGAAAGTAACTACGAGAATTTTTTAGACATTCTACCCCTGTTTGACACCGTCATGATAGGTTTTGACGAAAGGTACGCCATCTACGAAAAAACGCATGTTGGTCGTTCTAAAAACGCAAACGGCTGAAACGCCACGCTCGCAATAGCGGCAATCGACTCGGGATACCTCAAAACATACTAGACAACACGAGCCCAGCTTCATAGCTCCAGAAACAAAATGTTGTACAGGTGCATTAGGAAAAGGGGGGTAGGGTAATATAATGCTAAACCATGCTAGGAGTGCTTTCAACCCTTTATAACCACAGGAATCGAATCACTATACCCTAAAACCATACAACCCTCTAAAACACGGTAAATCGTCACATACGAAGATCGTACTAAGAAGGGTTAGAAAGCGGGTGGGGGGGTACTAACTCGTAGAAGGAACCACCTAGCACATTCTTTAAGTATACCACTAAGTCAATCCTTTATACCTTATAAACATAGGAGTAACACTCAATACCGATGTTATTCTATATGTAGGACATTCATGCTAGAAAATGCTAGAAAAGGGGGTAGGTAATAACTCATAGAAGGAAGCATCCTAGCACCTAATTTTAATATACACCAATCGACTCCCCGTACTCCAATAACTAGAATAGACACTTAAGACGTTAGTCACAATATAGTCGCAGTGCTAGAGAAGCTAGAATATATAAGCCTATATCATATACCCTATAGCCTATATCCTATAACAAATATAGCCTGATCCTATAGGATTTAGCCATAGCCTATAGAACACATGACCTTCTCGTCGGCGCATCCTTTGAAGGTGACCCGTTTCGCCTGGCTTATCAGTTTTGCAGGATTTTGGGTTTCTAGCAATAGTCCCAAATGTTCATGATTATCTGTACTAACTACTGACTTCACTGCCATGAGGGACGCTGGAGCGAACATAAAAAAGGCGTTATTTCTTTCCGTTAAAAATATTGACTGAGTCAGTCATCAACTGCATCTAATTGTTAAAAAAAGGCCTATATTCCCAAAGGATCTCATTTCAAAGTGCAGGACAGTGCCAGCCATTTTAACTATTCGACTATAGCGCAAAATAAAGAAAATACAAGATACAGAGTTTTCTATATTGCACGATGTTGGACCCTGCTGGAACGGTACTCTCCAAATGATGATGAGAATGAGAGATTTAAACAGGGATGCACGGAAAAATCAATTGTTTTTCAACTGATTTTCACGTGATTTTTGCTCCAAAAAAAATCATGATTGATTCTTTGCTTTTTTTGATTTTTTGCTTTTTTAAATATATATTTTAATTTTTTTTTTGTATATTTAAGTGATTTAACTTCAATAGATATAAAAAATTATATTAATAATATCATAGCAAGGCTATTCTGTTACAAATTTCTACACTATAAAAATTTCAACAAAAGATCATGTTTCAAACTTGGTTTCTTTTATTTCTGATGCAATATTCATCAATATTACAAATAACACTCTTAAGTGTTGCTGTTTCTTTGTGTCATAGACTATAGGCCATATTTTAAGATTTGAGCTCACGATATAGGCCTAGATTAAAAAATAATACAAATCAACTTAAAAAATAAAGTTGTTTACAAATTATATTTCGCGCGACGTCACGATCTCAAAAAATCCAAAAAAAGCAAAAAATCCAAAAATCAAAGATTGATTTTTCTCAAAAAATCCCACCCAAAAATCCCCAAACCTGATTTTAAATGATCTTTTTGTTTAGCTAGTTCAACAATAAAGTCGAATCTAGGACAAATCCACAGAAAATAATTCTATAAAATGCATAGTTTGCTGAAACCTTTGAAGATAACCACAAAACGACAAGTGGGTTATATATTCAACTATATCTATGCTATTCCCTTTGATAACAACTCTAAAAGAAAATACTTTCACCAAAAGTAAAAGCAGGGTGTAAAGAATAAATAAAAAAATACTCTTGGCAAAATTAACAAAGAGGTTTGGTCTGTGGAAAAAAACGATTATATGCCACCAGCTTACAATAGACCCTAGATATTAAAAAACAAAATTTTTCACCCATCAAACTGTGATAGAAAAAAATAATTAATGCATGACAAAAAATATTGCGGAGACATCCAAAGTCCTAAATCTTAACACTGAAAGAAACCTTCCCTAAGAAAAAAAGCTTCAACTCACAACATAACTGTCTATCAAAGCCAATGAGCAATATTCTTTCTTCTAGTAGTGATGACGAAGAGGATTGTGTATCTCAGGAAATTAAAAAAAAAAAACATTCAAACGTATCTAGACGAAAAAAGATTACCTCTCGAGAATAATCCACTTTAATTGTGGAAAAACCATAGGAATAAGTACATAGGGCACGACTTGCTAGATTGGTGCTTCTTTTGTGAGCAAGCACCCTATATAAAAGGATGGTGGTAATTTAAAAATCCATATTTTGAATGAGGTATTTATTCAACATAATTAAAGATATTCAATGAAAGTAGAAAAACTACGTATTTCTACCAATAACTTTCTTCGTAGCAGAATTAGTAGCACGACTTTCCCAGCGCGTTTACCACCCTTGCCTGACTCTTCTTTTGTGTGAAAATTTGTGATTGAAATTCGGAGTCGCAGCCTTTCCTTGAAATTTACCTCTCTTGCCGAAAGCTGCGTTTTAAGTTTGGAGGATTTCTGGAGAGAGTATCTTAAGTGAGATCTATTTTTTCTGATTCATCTTATTGTTAATTTAATCTGACTGAAGAGTATCTCAACAGGACTAGCTTATATATCATTTCATTTCGACTTAGCTAATATTTTGCTCGCGCAAATCTTAGCATAAAGTGCGAATTAAAATTTTTGACAAAGTTATAATGGAGTGCTACATTACTTCCCGCGCTAAACACGAGTGAGAAAGTATGTTTTTAATAAATACAAGAAATAAAACTAAAATACATAAAGTTAAAGTACTTTCGAATGCAAGCATATCTAATTATGTCCAAAGACATAAGTAGACAACTAGACACACAAACGTTTGAAGGCAAAAATAGTATACAGGTGAAATGTAAAGAATATTTCAAATACGAGCATAAACTGGTTACATCCGAAGATCAAAATATATACAAATATTTGAATACATTAAAATACAAAATGTTATATATACAGAAAAAAAAAGGTGCATTCAAACACAGGGCATATTTGTTATATCCGTTAGATATAAAACAAACATACATAATTTAAATGCCATAAAAATACAAAAATGCATACAAAATATATTGATATAAAAAACATTGAATTTATCACAAGTTAAATAAGGCCACATTGATACGAACCGTTGA
>JABUQX010106045.1:0-22048 GCA_015478945.1 Trachelipus rathkii | reverse complement strand
ATTTGGATGAAAAGGCGTACTGCGTTGCGGTTAACCTGAATGTATAGTTGTGTGATCAGTGTGTTAATTGCTGGGAATCGCACCAGCGTTTGAGAGATCGATACAAGAAAGTGATTGCTTGTCAGTTTTAAAAGAATGCCTGGAAGAGAGAAAATGTGAGTTTAGGCAGAGCCACGTAGAAGAAAGACTCATCAATAGGTTGTGACGATGGACCCTTAGGGGTCTATGGCCTCCCGCGCTGTTTCTCCGGCAAAGGAAATGACTGCCCAACATTGACAAGGATGCCATAGTGAGGGTTCCAATCACCCAACGGGTCCCGGTGAAGCGCTAGGGTGAAACCAAAAATTTTTGTCTTGAACTTGCGGCGAATCCGCTAGTCGTTTCTTTACATATATAGGCGTATAAGGGAACGCATAATAAGCAGGGCTTTCTTTTCGACTTGCTACTTATTCTTTTCTTAGTTTCTGTTCATCCAGTTACACGTATCGCACCTCTGACCCCCAGTCTAGGGCGAGAGAAGGTGAATGATGATGGTGACATAATACTACTATTATACTATTATCATATATATATATCATATATATATAATAAATAATAATAGTATATACGTATAATATAACTATTATATATTATACTATATATATATTATATATATACTATATATATATATGATATATCATATAGAAACGAGAGATGAGAGAGAGAGAGAGAGAGAGAGAGACTAGATGGAGAGAGAGAGAGAGAGTGGAGATAGAGGAGAGCAAAGAGGAGAGAGCAGAGACGACTGAGAGAGAGTGATGAGAGAGAGAGAGAGAGAGAGAAAGCTGTCATTTAGGTTAGACACTGAAATGTTATTGAGTCCTTATTAGTTAGTTACTACTACTGATAATATTTTAATTCAAGTTAATTCCAATATATATATAATATATATATATATATATATTATATATATATATATATAATATATATATATATTATATATGTTATATATATAATATATATATATTAATATAAATATAAATATATATATATATATACATTATTATATAGTATATATATATTATATATAGTATATAATATATATATATATATATATATATATATAATATATATATATATATATTATATTATAATATATATAATACTAATATAATATATATATATATATATATATATATAATATATATATATATATATGATATATATTATACTATATATATATTATATATATATATATAAGTTTCAATCATCGATACTTTATATCGCAAAACATTTTTTTGTGTGCTTGCGTTTGAAACAGGGCTGCGGAGTCGGAGCGGAATCGTGGAGTCGTGGCATTTTCAGGCCAGTCGGAGTCAGTAGTCGAAAATCGTTGCAAGTGGAGTCGAGTCGGAGTCGAAAAATTTTGAGGAAGGGGGAGTCGGAGTCGGAGTCGGAGTTTCAAAAATTCACTGTTGTAAAAATAAACTGAAAATTGAACTAGCTCACTGAACAGTAAACCGTGAAACACTATAAAATGTTTGTTTTTTATTTTATTTTTATTGAAATCTATATATTTTTTGACGAGCTGGAAAGACACAGAAGATGACCTTCAATTTGTTTTTTGTACTGTCATCGATACTTGAGAGTTATTGCAATACTCTAACGTGTTACTGGCCCACTTCTTTGTTCATGTGTGTGTTAATGAGCTGTACACTGTACGTACTTATTTACAATTTTTATATTAACGATCCGACTAGTATAATAGTCTTTCATTCACTATACAGGTTCCTATACAAACGTGTCAACAGATAATGCACTGTTAGAAATATCTAATGTTGTTTGTTTATAACCATTGTCTCCGTAGCTAAGATACTATCTTAATATCGCCAAATCATAAGTCAGCCCATGTTGTATATTAATTGTCAACATTGCTACTACTATTGCCATAAGTGCCTTGTCATCGTGCTGTTTTCTTGTGAGTCGATTTGTTAAGGCTTCTGTATCAATAAACACATCATATGCTCAAGACACCATCTATGGCAACTATCCAATACAGCCTCCCTAGTATACGCCGTCTACATGTCTGCAATAATCCTGCATGTGAAATAGCTGCTCTACGTCTATCCAAATCAACTGGTACACTTCACTACTTACCAATTTTGGTGCAAACTGTCTCGCAGCTAATAAGAGACTATACAATTGCTTCCCTATTGAATACACTAAACACAGGCCCTCAGACTAAAGCTAAATAGCAAGTTATCGCACGTTCAAGCTCACTCGCTTTCCTACACGTGTATTTCTGCTTACTGTGCTTGATCGTAATCAGTTATTGACTAAAGATCTGAAAATTATAAGATATTTAAATTTGGTGCCTCACCTCCTTCAATATTAATGCACTAGAATGTAGTTAAATAATTGCGCTCCAACTCATCAAATGCTATCACTTCTTAAAAAACTGAGTCGATATCTTATTAATAATCTATACTTATATATATATGCTCATACTATGCTCAAGTGGATAATTATAATATAGGTAATCATACATATATAGGACTAGAGCCACTGTATTAATATATATTGGTATAGGCATAGTCAGTTATCTTAATAATATGATATATACCTAGATTTTTGTGAAATATTTATCTTAAATAACTGGTCTATAATGGTTATTATTAAATATATAATATATAATTAATATTATATAAGAAATAAATGATCCTATATATATATATTGAAATATATATATATATACTAGGTAATATTTTATCAAAAATATGGGGGTAGATAAATAATATAATATTTATAATTATAATTATATCAATATATAAATACAACTTAAATAATGCAATATCACTCAGAAAATACAAAATAATAATATAGAGTAGTATATGATCCTATCAGTATATAGAGCTTTCTGTTAATTACCTAATTATACTATCAATTCCACTATATATTTCATAATGATCTGAAGTAGACTATGAAATGAATTAGAGTATTAGTTAATTATGTGAATCTATTGTAAATTTTAGCTACTCCATTCCATCTTCATATCTTATGTACATATATATATATACATTTAGGTTAAGTATTTTTAAAATAAAATAATCTTTATATCAATCGAATGATTACTAGTTTACTAGATATTTTTAAGTTTTATCGATCAAGTTCATGAGTGATTTTGATTCGCCAGTTCGCCAAATATATTTGTTATTATTTAGAATGAATATAATATATATAAATAATATTTAGTCGATATATGAGTTACTACCATTTTATTTCGAGATGATATTATAAGTTTGGTGATGATATCTTGTGATTTTATTTTTATATTTTTATAATAAAGTTTTGAATCTAAATTGATTTATTCTATCAATTCAAGGCTCTGCGTTTGAGTGTATTTTATATTGAAGTATATAATTTATTCACTCAGTGTAATTTAATAGTGTAATTTATTTAGTCCAATTGTCGGATAGGTGTATATAAATGACTTGATTACTATATAATTAATATACATACATTTGTAAAATATATATAAATAAATATATATATATATATCGTAACTTCATATGATTAGATGTTTGTTTATCGTTTAATGTACCAGATCATTTGTAATGGAGATTAAATCCTGTATATACTAATATATTAGGTTTAATATAGTTCATTTTTACCTCTATAGTTGAATACAATATGTAGTAACTAACAGATTTTTACATTTTATTTTATATTTATATATTTACTCGATTATTATCCAGTTTAGTAATCCTTAGTACCTATTTTTTATGATGATATATATATATATCATATAATTTTAAGTTAATTATATATATTATTTGATATATATACATGTCATCTTTTTTTTTAATTACTATAGTATGATAAAATATTTCTTATGAATATAACGACTGCCATTTTATATTTTTGATTGAGGATAATAATTTATATATATATAGGTAGGTATATATTCTTTGAAATTTAAAACTATGATTAAATTTATTTTAGAATAATATTTAGCTTTTCGCATTTCTGCCAAAGATTTGTTTGATGCATACCAATTTCGAGATATTTTAAGATATCATATTGATAATTATTATTTATAATAAGATATATAATTTCTATATCTATGCCGAGCGTTGTCAGGCGGGCGTGGGGCAACAATTTTGTAGGCTGCCCTCACCCACACATCAAGAGTCTTGCTCTGACAAAGAAGAATCTATGACATTTTATATGTGGTATGACCAGTATCAACTCAGCGTCTCTAATGACAAGAACGAATGGATGTATATGATTAAGACATTCAGTGTATAAGGGCTTAAATTCTAGAATAATACATAAAATTACATTCGAATAGATGATATGAAGTAGGTAATTCACTTAATTCATATCTAACGTATGTATATTATCTGTTTTTCTAAAGTTTAATGGTTTTCTTTCATAAGTTGACACTCATAGATACAAGCTAGTATCTTTATTGTTGAGTGTTATCGACTGTCTGTGCCAATCTGTGCATGAATTATTCTACACTGCTCAATATATCAGATGATTGTCTAAAACATATAAAGCGACTTTGTTGTCGGGGGTGTTCGTGTCCATCAAGGGCTGTTTTAAATCAATCTCGGCATAGATTGACAACCATGAATTAGTAGTCATATCGACATAACCTAATCCAGATTATTGTAGCGAAATTGTGTTTGAAAATATATATTTTTTCTAATAGCTCCATAATATGTTCGCTCTATTGGAAGGAATCAGACTAACAGTATAAGAAAACCCACTGTCGTCAGGAAAATATCAAGACATGTAAAAAATATAACATGCTTGTGTCAAGACTCGCAATAGTGATAATGTAAGCAATATGTTGAGTTAAAGTATATAAGGTATTTATTAAGTTTTTATAAATAATATTAGGTTTAAGCTATTTAATATTATAATATATTAGGTACCTGTAGATTATAACCCTAGAAACATGCTATTATATATATATGGAACAGACATTAATAAATGAATCTAAAAGTTTATTTTTACTATCAAATAATAATATAATACTCTAAATAATCTTATTATTACTAGAGATAAATATAAAAGGTATCCATTTAAACCACAAGCATATTTGGTTATATCCGCTTAGATATATAAATCAAAACATTAAATACATTTTAATGGCTCATAATAATACAAAATGTTCATTTACATTAATTATATAGATAATGAATAACAAATAGAATTATATTATAATTCACAATACTAGAGTATTAAATAGTGGGCCACATCGTAATACTCGAAAACGTTGAATTACTCTCAAGCGAAAAGGTAAAGTATAAGGCGTTTCTATATTATGACTATCCATTGTATTTGCATCATATATATACGAGTATCTAAGGAAATAGTTTCTCAAAGCTATTAGTAGTGTTATACAGATGAGGATACATTGCTGACATATGTTAGAGTACGATGAGTGCTTTGAAATTTAGGGTCCTTCATTTGTGTAAAAATTTCTTATCATACATTAAAAGGAGTTGTCACAGAACCTTATTAGAATATTCGAATAAAGGAATCGGAGTTTATAGTATACGTAGCGGATAAATCCAAATAAATGGAATTTCTGCTATATATAGGTGATCCATATCCAAACTTATAAATATGTGATGAAATAAATCCATACTCCGTAAATGAAAGTGCTATGCAAATTATAATGAGTACTTTTATTATCTTGATAAATAATCTGAACAATAAAAGGGAGCGGTCACTAGAAACCATTTTAGAGAGATTAAAAAAGAATATTCTGATAGTTCTCGTATTAGTGGAGAATCTAAAAATGAAGTATCTGCCTCCATAATCTCAAAACTGGTATGATATGGTGTAAAGTAATATCCCATACCGTATAAGTGAGTGCTAATCTAGACTCTTGGCTCTCTGCGCCCCATGACATAATAACTGACATCGTACCACTGTGGTGCACTACGTGTCGCCGATAGAAGTTATGAAAGCCATAATCGAAAATAAATTAATATAAATTTGATAATATAAATATAAGTTCGTATAATTGATATATATATATCAGTATTTCTCGAGTTCATAATATCTTCATCGGAGTTGATTATTATGAGTAGAGGAAATTATTTTAGTATTTATATTGTGATATGATTTTTTTCTTCATTTTGTTAGCTTTCCTTTGGAGACGAAAGTCTACTGCATATGATAATAGTATTCTGGGTCTTCTTCTCCAGGCTTCTACCCAATTATTATATATAGGGTACGAAATTGCTATAGGTATAATTGGATGTGCTTTATTTTTAGTGTGAGTAAGCACTCCTATATAAATGAATTATATATAGAATAGGGTAATCTTAAAGTTATAATTTAAATTTAATTGCACTGTAGCAATTTTTAGACAATATCGTTTCCGCGCTATGGTTTTACATAAAGTATGGTTTTTATTCAATGAATTTAAAGATTCATTATTTGTGTTGCCGTTTTTTTGAGTGAACAAAAGTCTCCATATGATCGAGATATACATATATTTTTACTGAAGAATCTTGTTATTAATAATTATTAAATAATGTCAATGACTTTCCTCTAATCTTAGCGTCTTTCAATAAGAAACGTGACGTGCTTACCATGAGACTATGTAGAGAATCATATGACTGCCAGCACGCTCCTGCGCACCTGAGCGCTTGAGCATCCTTCTTTAGTGCGACCCTATCTCTCTTAGTACCATCTCTTTCACAGTTAGATTACCATTTCTATTCATTGCTCTGTTATTGGAAACGAGTACGCATCTAACACCATACTGTTCGTTACTATCTCTCTCTGTATACTATAAGTTCATACTATAGTTATAAATATAAAGTAAACTGTTTCCTTTCTAATGAACTCATATATTCTAGCAACGCTATAGAGCATTTTATCTCTATGAAAAAAACACATTCTTAAACCCAAGTGACAAGAGTAAATATCAGGCACTTCGAAATGCTCGCTTTTTGAAGGAGGATGTCCTCTGACCTGAAGTTCAATTTTTTTTATGGAGGGATGACATGTCTTATGTAGATGAGGTCAGCTCTCAGAAAAAAACAAAAGAATCTTTATATACTGAATTTAGAGTAATGAAAAGTTATGTAGCTACTTTGTTTATTTTCTATTTGAAATATTATCTAAGATAAATTAAGCCTTGCATGTAGAGACACTTGCTCCTCTATTTTGGAGACACTATAGAACGGCGAGTATTGCTTTGATCAGTTCTCCTATTTGTACTCTTTATTCACCAACGAAAATTGCCCCCCAGTGTTTTACCAAATTTAAGTTTTTATGTGAAAATAAAAAATACGTATTTTTTTTATTCCTAAATGACTTTTTGCCGAAAGTTTACCCATATATTGCACACTTGTTATATATTATTGTATATCCTTTAAATTAACCTTAATACTCTTTTATCGTCCGTTCCCTTCTATCATTCCACATATATTCCATAAAATATTATTAAAATCTCTAAGACCTACTTTAAACTTATATCTATGCTGTATACTCACCATACTTCTAACATAAAGCTATTCAGAAGTTATTTCAAGAGGGGTCCTACTCATACAAACATTAACTCTTAGTTATCTCATAACGTGTGTTTTACTTTTCAAGCCCCCTTACCTTGTTTTACTAAACCACTCTGTAGTACATTACGATATAAATATTCTTCTCTATCTGTACCAAATTACCTTAGACTACAATGATATCTCTGTCAGATTCTGATCCATCAACAGAACCAAAATTTCGATCTATCGTATAATATATAATTAAGGTATATAATGCCAACTGAAACATAAAATGATGTTACTGCTTAATCATGTTTGCAATAAACTATCTAAATTCTTAAAAAGATCTGGCATCTCGGAGCGCGTTATTGCCCCCTCTCCAGAATCTATAAAAGCCTCTTCCTCTAATAACTGGCTTTTTTCTCCACCTAATGAACAAAATGCATTCTTTTTTTAGGTTCCGTTTCAATTCTCCACCATTATCTAACACGAGTGCCATTTCTATTTTTTACTACTTGCTTATGCCATCGAAAAAAGTTTGAAAAATATTTTTTACAAATGTTTAAATAAGTAGAATTAAAACTCTGCCCACTCGATTCTTCATAACCACCATATACATTGTATAACAAGTAGACAATAACAGCAGCCCCGTGTTTTACTCCGTATTCAATCCTAAACCATATCACCTTGACACATTTGATTCTTACCGCCCTTCACTATTCGTCATTACGATACTTTGATTCCATATCAAGCGTTGCTGTGATATTATATATCTATATATATTACCTCGACTCATACCAGCATATATCTCACTATAACACTTAATATACTAATTCTCCTATATTTAACTCGTACATTCATACGTATCATGTATATATAATATTATATATATATATATTACTTGCAAATCATAAAAACCTAATACAACGTTATTAAACTTGGGGCTTCTTTCTCATAATAAATCTATTTTTTAGTATATTCAATTTATAAATGAATATTTGATATAATTCCATCGTGAATACATACTCCTTAACGGACCCTTGTTCTTCATCCATCAGTCCTTACTCAGTCTATCTCAGGACCTCTGCCATTGGGAAGATAATACCAATATATATATATATTATAAAATATATATATATTAAATACCAGGGTAGGTAATGAACACCCCAACGATTATAACTCAATAATCAATAAATCTTATTATTTCCCTATAATTTCTACAGTTCCCTTTTCTCTCCTATATATACTCATAAAATATCTATACTTACCCTTTATTAATCTAAAGGATGATATTTATAATTCATAGCGGCTCTCTCCACCTTAGTTTCGAAACTTATTATTGTACATATATTTATCTTTAATAAATATAGTAATATATTTATTAATATACCTAACTTCCATAATCCACATATACTAATCTTATATCATCTTTCAGTGCTATCTTCTGTGTGTATGACTTAAGTTACAATTGCTGTTTTCATGATTGTTTGGCTCGTGAATTGTCATTTGGGGTATACTGCAGATTTACGGAATCTTCAGACTTTGTCGACTATAGTACTACATGATTGATACCTCCACTACAAGTCATAAGCAGTGTGTTATTGCAACTGTCTCTCCCAAAGGTGGTAGAGTTGTGAAAGGAGACATCCTTTTATCTTCTATCGCTATCCATCTATTGCTGCACCTTCGGATGGTAAACGACAGGTGGCACAAGCTGAAAACTTGGCGGATAGAAACATAACGATTAGAGGTGTTGTGTGCGGATTTTGCGAAGGAACCAAAAGTCGTAAAATCGCATAATTACAAGACACAACCGATAGACAACGCATTACAAAGTCCTCCTATTCTCTTGTAGAGCATTGTATCAACCGTTATTATCTCGGTGCTTTGATATCTTTGCGTGCGCTTTTCTCATTGATACTGGCTTTACGAGTTGATTGACCCTTATGTATAGAAGTCGCGCGATCGAGGAAGTGTCTTCGCTCTCCAGAGAATCAGCTGATTAGTAAACTGCTGATGCAGTTCATAAGTACACTTTGTTGCATTGTTTCCTTGCCATATTTTCTTCCTTATAATATTATTCCAATCATCTCAAGTTTTGATGTCGTCATCGTTAGCAAATTTAGACATTAAACGGCCTTCCTTGTGACTGGTGATAAGCGTCATGTAACTACTCATACACCTCTTAATTCGCACTAATCACTACTGTAAAACTATTCTTATTATCATACTTTAGCGTACTAATCATAATACTTCCTATTGCTCTACTATATATCATAATTGCTTCTTCATTTGCCCCCAGAATTGTATTCTCAGTATTAACAACTTGTTATCACATTCGAAACCTAATTTTACTAGTCGAGCGCTTAGCTTATAACATCACTTTAATTCACTTTATTGTTACTTGCTCATTAATATTTCACTTCTTATATTTTATACCTTACTTCCTTCGTGTCACCTTCCTACTCCAATCCTCAAATAAGTCACCACTTAACTATTTACATATTTAGAATACAACATAATTAATTACTTACAATCCCATATCCTAAACTCTCCTTAACTTGATTTAACATCCAAAACAACTAATACTTTAACATACTCGCTTCATATATTACCAACTAATCTAAATTCAATCTACTTAAATCATTTATTCTCAACTTTCTAGTATATAAGTACTCACATCTATCTACCTATACACCAATCTAGTATAATACTTATGAATTACTTATTGTGTTTAATAGAAAGTGATATAATTACTTAACGCACTAATTTACCTTTTTTTTATTTTACTTCTCTTGCACTACAAGTAAAGACTTAACTTCATTTGCTTTCATATTTATATCTCCCGCACCCATAAACCACTCTGTTATACCTATCCTTATACAAATATACGTATATATATATATTATATTATATACATATATATAATATTATATATTAATATATATATATATAATTATATATATACCTAATATATATATATTAAATCTATATACTTATTATATTATATATATATAATATATATTTATATATAGCTATAATATATTAATATTATATATATTAATAATTATATATAATCAGAAATTATTATATATTATTATATATATATATTATTATAATATATAATATATTATGATTAATATAGTTATATTACGGTATTAATATATATATATTATATATTATAGTATATAAGTATAATATATATATATATATAGTATATATATATTATATAATATATATATTATTTAATTATACGATATAATTATTATATATATGATATTAATATATTAATATATATAATATATATATATTAGTATATGTATCATATATCTGAAGAGCTTAATTATTGTGCTCTTTTCTGCTTTTAGCTATTCTGCATTTTTTCATTACTTTGACTCTTTCCCTTGATTTTGCTGTACTTTGTACCTCTTTTCTGTATATTTATTCCAAGTTTTCAATTTATATGTCTTCTACTAATTCCAATACTGAAGGTGGTGGTATCGAATCCCATTCATAGTAATTTGGGTTAATTTCCACTTCAGGGTGGTATCTGAAGCTCAAAGAGCTTCCACATCTCAAAGGCGAATCACTCCTTTCCGCTGGTTGATGATTATTTCTATCACTATAAGTATTGTCATCTAAATTTGAAAAGTTTGCTTGATTTTCATCATCATCATCGCTTAATGTTAAGATATCGAAAAAATCAAGATCACTAATGACAGTACCATCAGAACTAGAAGCTGTATCAAGATCATCTTCATAGTTATTATCAAAAGTCACATTCTTGTATAAATTATAAAACAAACTCCCTTTCATCTTCTTAAGAACGTGTGAAGATGAAAGGCGATTTCTGCCCCTTGCTATCGTCGATTCAGTTCTATTGCGACTCCAAAGGTGATACTTGACACGGAAACAAAACTTCTTGCTATTTTTCACTCTCTTCTGAACGCGAGCTCTTTCTTCATTAAATAGACGCTCCTGATTAATATTATAATTAGCAAACCATGCAAATTCGTCAGTAGATAAATTACGGTTTTCGTTATCTACATTTTCTACACTGGTATTTCCATTGGATCCATTTAACATCTCACCATCTCTTCTATGTAAATTGCTCCGCCTCTCATTCCTAGTATTTTTGTTTTTCACTGGTCCTTTCCTGACCCCATTACTTTTTCAACACCATCTTCAACCTATGCCCATTCTAAAAAAGTGTTGATGTTTCCATGTTTCCATTTCTTCAATCTAATTTATTCTACTTCTTACATTTTTGTACACTTGCATTTAAATGCCAGTTATTTATACACGTATTTTTTCACTTCACACGTTTTCACAACTACATGACATCTTTGGATCTACACTATTTAAAATTTTCCAAACTTACAAACGGTCCTTCTCCTAAAACAATTACTAAAAATTCTTTTTTCTGTCTTTTGTAAATTTCATTTAAAATGTACAACTGCTTTTTTCAAATCTTAACAATACCTGTTAAAAAACCAAAATTTAAATAAATATGTGACATAATGTTCAAATGTTTGGAATTGAAAAAATGTTACATTCCAAGTTTTTAAATTTGTAATTGGAGCATTTAAAAAAGCGTAATTTTATAACATAGAGCTCTCTTTAAAACAGGTTTTCACAACTAATGAAATATTTGGTATATAAAAACAAATATTTAAATTTCATTAAAAACGTCAATTCATAAGACACTAAAACTATTAATAAATTCTTCTGCTTTTTGAAATAGTCATTTATACAACACTTATTTTCAAATTCTGAATACCCAGCATGTTAAAACTCCATCTTGAGGTATTTCGATTAATTCAAATTTTAAATGTTATTGAAAAATCAGTATTTTTAAAGTTCTAAATGTTTAAAGTATTATATAGAGCCATTTATATCTTGGTATCTTTACAAACTTTTTTAAATAAATTCAATATGCTGAGAATAAAATATTATTTAAATTTCATTAAAAAACGTGTCAATTTAGACACTAAAACTATTATAATTATTTTCTTCTTTTTTAAATATTCATAAAGATTAAACACTTATTTTTCAAATGGGCTGAAAATTTGGTGTGTAAAAACTCAAATTTTAATGGATTTATCAATAATTTCAAATGTGGTTGTGATTTTAATCCGATCGACTTTAATATTCTTAAATTTTTATTTTAAAATGATATTGAAAAACGTAATTTATGATGAAATTTTTTTCAAAAATAGTTTCCCAATATTAAATATTATGTTTTTCTCTACCTTTTTAATCTGATTTCTAAAGTCGAGTTACTACATCTAAAACATTAATAAATTCCTTTCTTGCTTTTCTTTTTATTACAAACAACACTTATTTTTCAAATATCCGTGTGTGTGCGTGTTAAAACTAAATTTTAATTAACAAAAAAATTTCCAATGGTTGGGAAATTAAGTAAAAATCGGTTGTACTTTTAATGAGGTTCTAATTTGGCTAATGTTAAATTTATTAAAACGTGTAAATTTTAAAGTTAAATTTTTTTATTAAATTTTTCAAACAACTAATTAAATATTTTGATATAAAAACAAAATATAAATTTCATTAAAACTAATATAACAATAAACCGTTGTGAAAATTCAATTTTCTCTTTTTTAAATAGAGTCGTAGTAATTCTTTTTTCAAATGCTTAATTACATTTTAAAAACCTCAATTGTTTTTCATTTAAATATTTTACGAATTTTGCAATTATTATATATCTATCCAAAAGGATGGTAAGTCATATAGTAAATTACAAATCTAATTTTATAATTAAATTTTTTTATTGATAGCTGTAATAATGTATCATAAATATACATATAAAACAAATATTAAGAAATCAAGAAACAACAAAAATCTCGCTCGCATTGTATCTTTTTTTCTCCTTCTTCTTTTTGAATTTCCCATTTCTTCTAAAACTTTTTTTCAATTCTTTAAAAACTTATATAAAACGAATTCGAAAGTGAGAAAAAAAAAAATGTGGAATTGAAAAATTGTTTGTTACTTTTAAGGAGTTCTAGAATTGTATGTAAATTTAATGAAAAGTGTGAATTTAGAAGTTAAATTTTTTATTAAAACATTGGATGACTACCAGTAACACTATTTTGTTATATAAAAAATTTTAATTATTAAAAATCGTTACTTTAATTACCCTAAAACTATTGAAAATTAGTTTATCTTCTTTTAAAATTGTGTCAAGAAAATGAAACCATTTTTTTCAAATGCTAAAATTACCGTTAAAAAAAGTATTTAAAATTAACCAAAAAATTTCAATTTAAATTTAAAAATTTACTTTAAATTTCTACTTTTATTGAATAATTATATACAAAGCTTAATTTATGGCATTTAAATTTTTTGTTAAACAGGTTTTCAAAACTATTTAATATTTGATATAACAAAATATTAGTGAAATTTCATTAAAAACGTCAATTTAAGGGGACATTACCTATTAATAAATTACTTTTCACTTTTGAATTGGCATTCATGTGAAACCTTATTTTCAATGTCAATACCTTTAAAAACTGTCAATTTTAAGTTGATTACAATAATTTCCATTGTTAAATTACAATGAAAAAATAATTTCTATATTTCTAAATTTGTAATGGTGATAATTTAATGAAAATCTAATTTTAGTAAAGTTAGCATTTTTTACCCCAAAATTGCACATCTTAGGAGGGACGTTAAGTGGGATGAAAAACAATATTTAAATTTTCATTAAAAACGGTCATTTAATACACCTAAAACTTTAATAAATTCACTTTCTGTCTTTTTTTGATTCATTTATGGGAACACATATTTTTCAATGGCTGGAAATAACTTTAAAAACTCAAATTTAAATTACCAAATAACTTCGAAATGTTCGAATTTCTGCATATACTTCCATATTCTAAATTTTATTGAATAATTTATTTAAATAAACGTAATAAATAATAATTTTAAATTTTGTTATTAAAATGTTTTCAAAACATTGTAAATTTGTATAAAGGAACAATATTGTAATTCATTAACAAGATTATTAGAAAGTACATTAAAACTATTAATAAATTACATTTTTCTTGCTTTTTTACTTTCATTTCATGGAAACATTATTTTTTCAAAGGATGAAATCTTGTTAAAGGTTAAAAACTGAAATTTCTAATGATTACAATAACTTCATGGTTGACATATAAAAATCTTGTACTGTAGGTATTCTGATTTTTAATTTAAATGTGTCTTCTTAATTATAGATGATTCATTTTTTATTAAAAAGGTTTTTCACAAACTAATGAAATATTTTTTTTAAAAACAAATTTGAATTGTATTAAAAAACGTTTCATTTTAATACACCTAAAACTATTAAATTCTCCTTTTTTTTTTGGTAATTGCATTTCAATGTGAACACACATTATTTTGTAAAATGTCTGAAAATGCTTTAAAACTCAATTTTAACTTATTAACCAGTATAATTAGTATGGTTGAATTTCAGTAAAATCTACTTTTAATATTTATAATTTGTCTTTTAATTGTGATATCATTTTTACTGTTCTAGTTAATTTTTTTTTTAAATAAATTTTCAAAATCTAATGTATGTTTAGATATAAAAAAATATTTAATTTCATTAAAAACTCATTTAAATTTAACATATATTTTCACTTTTTAAATTCTTTCAAATAAAACATCATTTATATAAATTTTGAAAATACTTTAAAAACTGAATTTATATTCCGAAATAATTTCTCATTTTGGAAATTTTATTAAATATCGTCAATTTCTATATTTTTTATATCTGTAATGTAAATTTAAATGTCAAAGTTATTTTTTTAATGCTTATAACTTTTTATTAAACAGTGTTTTCCAAATAATTATTTGGGCTTATTTAGAAGTATTCAAATCTCTTAAAAAAACGTCATTTTAATACAGCTATACTATTAATAAATTCTTGGAACACTTTTTAATTACTTTCAGTTTTTTAAACAACAATTTTACTGGAAAATGCTATTTTAAAATCATGGCGATTTTATCCTAACATATAATTTCAAAATGTTGGAAATTAAGGAAACACGTACTTTAAATTAGGTTTAAATTGGTAATGTTAATTAAATTAATAATTGTGCATATACATTAAATTTTTTTATTAGAGGAGTTTGGCAAACCGACTGCCATATTGTTAACATAAGAATTTGGTTAAATTTCATTAAAAAAGATAATTTATAGACATTAAAACTATTAATAAATTCATTTTTTCAGGCTTTTTTTTTTGGTTGAAATTGAAATTTAAAGAAACACATATTTTTTCAAAATGCTGTAAATACTTTTAAACTAATTTTAAGATTTACTGAATTAATTTTAAATTGTTTAATTTATTAAAAATCTACTTTTATCTGGAAATTGTTTGAAATTTAGGTAAATTATATTATGAATTTAATTTTTTTATTTAAAACAGGTTTTCAAAAAAAATTTTTATTATAAAACAAATATTTAGATTTCATTATATGATACGATATTTTTTACAGGGTATTTTTTAGAAAGTATCTATTCGTGAATTTCATATTTCCATTTCAAATATCAATAATTTATTATAAATCATAACATCCCTAAAACTTCATTTAATATTACAAATAATTTCATGTGAATTTTACTGAAAAATGTACTTTTAATAGGTCTAATTTTATTAATTTTAATTAAGGAAATTTATTTTAGTGAGGTTAAATTTTTTAGCGAAAAGGAGTTTTCATCTTAATACCTTTGCTTGATGATAATAAAATTAATATTGAAACGTCTTAAAAACGTATATTAACACTCAAAACTATATAAATTCACTTTTCTTGGCTTTTTTAATACAAGCATTCAATAAACACATTTTTTTTCAAATTGCTCTCAGTTCTTAAAACTAATTTTAAGATTTAACAAATACTTTCAAATGTTGTAATTTAATAAAATCTTACTTTTATTATTTCTAAATTAATTTTAAAATTTAAGAAAAACGTTATTTTTCGAAGTTAACATTTTTTATTAACAGGTTTTCACAACTATTGGAAATATTTTTAATAAACAAATATTTGAATTTATTAAAAAAAATGTCAATTTAATACTCTAAATTTTATAATCTCAACTTTTCACTTTTGGTAAAATTTCATTCAATGGTAAAACTTATTTTTTCAATTGCTTAATACCGTTTAAAAACATTTTAATATTTACAACTATATTTAAATTTTGAAATTTGTCCAATTTATAGTCTTAGGAGTTTATTCGGGTAATTGAAATTTAATAAAAATCTAATTTATAAGTAAATTTTATTAAACAGTTTTTCACAACTAATTGAAATATTTTTATATAAAACAATATATAAATTTCCTTAAAAAACCGTCAATTAAGGACACCTAAACATAAATAATTTTCTTTTTCTTTTTGAAATTTCATTAAGAAAAACATTAATATTCAAATGCTGAAAATACCTGTAAAAAAAATTAATTATATTACAATAATTTCAAATTTTAAGATATATGTATATTTTGTTTACTTTTTAAAAGTTCAAATTTATTTATTTAAAATTTATGAAGAAAGGTAATTATAGTAATTTTATATATTTTTATTAAACAGTTGCAATATATAAAATATTTTTATAAAACAAATATTTAAGTACATTCAAAAGTATTAGAGTACATTCACTAAGGACAAACTCTCAATAATTTCTATTATGCATTTTGAAATATGACGTAATGGAAAACATTATTAGAAAAATCTCCAAAACCCTTCAAGGACTCATTTATACCGACCACAGGTCTCTTAAATGTATAATTTAAGGCATTCTCATTCTTTTAATATTTCTAAAATTTAGTAATGTGAATTTAAAATGTTAATTTGGTAAGGTTATAATTTTTTATTAAATCAAAAATATTAATATTTTTATATATAAAAAAATATGTAACTTTCATTAAAAACGTTCAATTTAGACATCTAAACTATTAATAAATACTTTTAGCTTTTTTAAATTTGTTCTGAATTCATTTTAACAACATATTTTTTTCAAATTAAAATACCTGTTTAAAACTCAATTTGAAATTTCTTGAATTTTGGGGGAAAAATTATCAAATTGCTTTCTTATAACTTCTGATCTTTGTAATTGAAATTTAAGGGCAAAAGGCGGTTAATTTATGAATTTAAATTTTTTATTAAACAGGTTTTTCACAACTAATAAATTCGGTATATAAGATCAATTATTGGACTTTCAAATCTTGGTTTCATTTTAAGTCAACTAATAACATACTAATTCCTTTTCTTCTTTTTTGAATTTGCATTTGAATATAGCGCATTATTTTGTCAAATGCTTGAAATGTATAAAGGTACATTTAATTTTGATTAGATATTTCAAATCGTTAAATATTAGGTTAAAATCTTACTTTTAGGAGATTTCAAATTTTTAAGTTAAATTAAGTTAAAAAAGTGTAAATTTTTGAATTAAAATTTCTACTAAAACAGGTTTTCACACTAATTATATTTTTTATTATAAACAATATTGTAAATTTTCATTAAAAACGTCAATTTAATACACTAAAACTATAATAAAACTTTTCCTTTCCTTTTTAAAATGCATTTCAATGAAACATTATTTTTTCAAATTCTTAAATATTTAAACACTCAATTTATATATTACCAATGATTATCAAAGTTACTAAATGTTGAAGTAATTAAATCTTCTTTTAAGAGTTCTAAAATTATGATACAGAAACAAAATTAAAGTAAAAGCTGTAATTTTATAAGTTCAAAATTTTTTAAACAGGTTTTCACACTAATTAATATTTTTGTTATATATAAAACTATATTGCAAATTAATAAAAATCAATTTTGTGACCTAAAATATTAATAAATTTACTTTCTGTCTTTTTTAAACACATTATTAAAATTGAAAGCATTATTTCTTCCATGCTAATCCTGATCAAACTAAAGTAAGACCTTTAAAATATTTCGATTTTTGAAATTAATTGAAAATTTACTTTAATATTTTAAATTCTTGTATTCAATTTTTCAATGGAAAACGTTAATTTTTAGGGAATTTAAATTTTTTATTAAAAATTTTTCAACTAATAATATTTTATATATAAAACATATATTGAAAATTTCATTAAAAAATTCAATTTAAGACACTAAACTATTAATAAATTATCTTTTTTTTTCTAGGCGTTTTAAATTGGCATTTCAATCTACATAAAATGATTTTTACAATCTGGGCAATTCAATACCTTTGAGAAACTCAAGTTTTTTTAAAAAATTTGCAAATTTTAATTAAATATTTTTTTACTTTTTTTACTTTTAAATTTTTAATTAAAAATTTAACGTCAGAAGTTTCTATATTTTTATAAAGGTTATTTTTTTATTCAAAAGTATTTTTCCCAAACTAATTGAACATTTGTATACAACAATATTTGTAATTTCATTAAAACGTGACCCTTAAGACACATAAAACTATTTATAAATTCACTTTTCATCTTTTTGAAAGAGTCATTTTCATAAAAAATAATTTTTCCCCCCCTTCTATACCTTAAAAAAATCAAATTTTATTCAAAGATAATTTATGGTCTGTACCTATAATATTTTTACTTTAATAATGGGTTCTAAATTCTTAATGTGAACTTTATAAAAGGCGTGTGGTATTTTAGGAAGGTTACGATTTATTATAACAGGGTTTTTACAACTAATGAAATATCTTGTGTACTTTAAAACATATTTAAATTTCATTAAAAAGTAACTTTTAGACACTAAAACTATTAATAATTACTTTCCTTCTGTTCTACTTATGAGTTGCAATCATTAAAAATAATTTTTCCCCCCCTTTATCATAACTTGTTAAAAACATTTTAGGTTTATCAAATAATTTCAATATGGGTTGTGGGAATATTAGTGGGAAAAATCTACTGGTTTAAGATGTTCTAAACAATTTGTATGGTGGAAATTTAAGAATCTTATTTCATTATTAAATTTTATTAAAACATTTTTCAACATAATTGAAATATTTTTATATAAAAACAAATAATTGAAATTTCATCTAAAAACGTCAATATTACTTAACTAAGAACACTTTTCAGTCTTTTTAAATAATTGCATTTCAATAAAAACATTATACTTTTCAAATTTGTTTGACGGGTTAAAACTTAATTTTAAGATTTACCATAAATTTAAATTTTATTTAGCATAAAACATTAATATAAGCATTTGTATAAGCGTAAAGTCATAATTTTAATTTAGATTTCTGTTATTCGGTTAAAGACATATTTTGGTGATAAAAATTGTTCAACACTAATGTAAACATTTTACTGAGAACTTCATTGCTGTTTATTGAGAAACTAAATTTAATGACCTAAACGAGTAGCCTAAAATAAGTCCAAAAGTTATGATTTTTATTAAAGCGATGTACTGGAATTTAACATTTTCAAATGCTGTGAAAATAGCCAAAAACTTCAATTTTAAGGGTTTACAAATAATTTAATGGTGAATCTTATAATTCGCAATATATGCAAATTTGGTAATGAAATTATGAACAAGTGTAATTTTAATAAGTTATATTTATTATTAAAACAGTTTTTCCAAACTAATAAAATATTTTGTTATATAAAAACAAATCTTAATCTTTCTAGAAAACCCAAATGAAACACTAACCTATGAAGAAATTTGTTCTGCTTTTTTATTGCATTTCAATGTAACACTTTTTTTCAAATCTTGTAAATCCTTTAAAAATCTGGATTTTAATGGATTAACCATAATTTAAAATTAAATTTTCAAAATCTTCAAATTTTAATGTGATGTTAATTTGTAATGTGAAATTTTAAATAAAATCTTGTATTTTATGAACTTATAATTTTTTTTGTTGTTAACACAGGTGGTTTACACTAAGAAATATTGTATATAAAAAATATTAATTTCATTAAAAATGGTCAATTTAATTACTACCTAAAACAATAAATAAATTTCCTTTTTCTGGCTTTTGTGTTGAATTTGCATTTCAATTAAACACATATTTTTCAAATCTTGAAATACTGGTTAAAAATATAAAATTTAGATTTACAATAATTTCAAATGTTTGAATTTATGAAATATCTTACTTTAAGTATCTAAATTTTTAATTGAAATTTTAGAAAAATCTGTAATTTTATAATTTAAAATTTTATAATAAACAGGTTTTCACTATCTAATAAAATATTTGTATATTAAAAATACTATATATCAAGTTTCATTAAAAAACGTATTTAGGACAACTACAACTATTAATAATAATGTGGTCTTTTCTTTTTTTTTAAATTAATTTCAATAACAATTATTTTAAATTTAAAATACCTTAAAAACTCAATAATATTAACCAAATAATTTTCAAATGGTGGAAATTTATGGGAAAATGGTACTTTTTAAGGATCTAAATTTGTAATTTGAAAATTTAATGAAGTAGTATTTTAGAATTAATTTTTATTAAAACATTTTTTCAAAACTAATGAATATTTGTATATAAAAACTAAATAGTAATATTTCATTAAAAACTTCAATTTAAGACACCTAAAACATTAATTACTTTTTGTGAAATTAATAAAGTTAAACACAATTATTTTTTTTTCAAATTCTTAAAATACATTAAAAATCAATTTTAAGTATTAACCAAAATAAGTCAATGTTAAATTTATTGGAAAAATCACTTTTAAAGTCAGATTTTAATGTGAATATAGAAAAATCTGTTAATTTATAAGTTAAATTTTTTTTATAACAGGTTTAAAAAATAATGGAAATATTTTTGGTATATAAACAAATATTTAAATTTCTTAAAAAACGGTGATACTTAAGACCCCTAAACTATTAATAAATCATTTTTCTGCTTTTTGAATTTGGCATTTCAATAAACAATATTTTTTCAAAGTCCGGAGATATTGTTTAAAATCAATTTTAATATTTTACGAATAATTTCAAAGTTTTAAGATTTCGTAAAAATCGGGTACTTTTAAGAGGTTTAATTTGTAATGAATTTCATAAAAGAATCTGAAATTTTAAAGTTAATTTTTTACTAAAACAGTTTTTCAAACTAAGTAATATTGGATATAAACAATATTGGGAATTTCATTAAAACGGTCAATTTAGAAATTAAAATATAATAAATTCAATTTTCAGTGTTTTTGGAATTGGCATTTCAATGAATCCATTATTTTTCAACATCTGAATACGGGTGTACAAACTCAATTTAAGAGTTTACCAAATTACTTTCAAATGTTAATTTAGAAATCGGGTACTTTTAAGAGGGTTTCTGTCTGGGATTGTATGGTGGAAAATTTAAGCAAGAGTAATTTTAGGTAAGTTAAATTTTTTTTATTAAATGCAGGTTTCACAACTAATGAAATTTTTAAAAAACAAATACTTTGAAATTTCATTAAAAAACTCTCAATTTAAGAACCTACTGAACCAATTCATAAATTTCTTTCTGCTTTTGGTAAATTCATTTCAATGGAAAACACAGTATTTTTCAAAGGCTGGAAAATACGTTTAAAAACTAATTTTAAGGGAATTTAACTAGAACATCATACATTTTACTT
>JABUQX010106044.1:27500-29710 GCA_015478945.1 Trachelipus rathkii | reverse complement strand
GAGCGAGAGAAATTAAATAATAAAAAAAGTATCCTGAGTTTAATATTTATTGCCTTAATAACTAATTTTTTATTATAGTCACAATATATTATTATAAGCATATAAAAAATGGAAAATAATTTATAAAATTAATTTGTTAAACTTAAATACTTTAATTTCTGAAAGTAAAACTTCTTTTTGGAATAAATTATTCAAAAACTTTTTTTTTATTGTCCTTTCTTCCCAACACCCATCGAGCTTTCTCATTAAATGAGTATTGCTTTAACGGGGGAGTCTCTCGATAGGTTTTGGTAACAGGGACACGCATATCTTCTTACCCCAAGTTTTTGGAAGGCCCTTCGGGGCCAAGTTTAACCACTTCAGATATTTAAGAATAAACAAAAATTATTATCTTCAGGTGTTAAAGATTATGCAGATCTTGTTTATGTTCGTTATTTCAACTTTTTTTCTTTTTTGATTTCACGTAATTTTGTGAATGTTTTTGACACTTAAAAATGAAAAAAAAATTGTTGCTGGAATAATATCGAAATTTTTCAATAATGTTTAACAGTGAAATCTATGGAATATATATAATATATATATTATATATAATAATATATATTATTATATATAATATATTATTATAATATATTATAGTATATATATACTATATATATATATATAGTATAATATATATATTATATTAATATATATATATATATGATATATAAAATATATATTATATAATATATATATATATATAATATATATATAATATATATATATATATATATATATATATATATATATATATATATATATATATATATATATATATATATATATATATATATATATTATATATATATTTTTATATTTTTATATATATATATATATATATATATATATATATATATATATATATATATATATATATATATATATATATATTTTTTTTATTTTTTTATATATTTTTTTCTGAATGGACTGCAAGGTGGTGTTGGTCGAGTGATAAATACTGAAAAATATCACCACCGTTCACGAAAAGAGCAATATTGTAGAAGGGGGTTTTCATTTTAAATATTTTTAGTATATGATGCTAGCAATTAATTATGATGATGAGAAAGAAGCGAATATTGCCTAACTACGCATAAATACAACTATAATATTATCTTAAATATCTAATAGAAGGAATGGAAAGTGATTAAACTACACTAAAATGTAAAAAGAAGCCAAGCATAAATAATGAGGTTTTTGATAAAAATGACCATTTTGGTTTACTGTGCGATGAAACTGGCGGAAGGATGTAAGGGAATGAAAAATCATTAATATAATGTAATAAACTGATGATAATATAAAATAATGAAATGAAAGATAAATAATATTAAAAATAATTTAATAGTTTAGCCTAAAAGATGGTCTTGATAAAAATCAAAATATTTTATAGAAAATTAACTATTTAATTTAAAAATTAAATAACAAAATAAGGAATAAATAATCTTTGGAAAATAATTCAAACGTACTAATAAATAGGAAATGTAAAAACAAAATTATAATAACAAAATAGGCCAATTTAAATAACAAGTGGAAACTAATTTAATTCGTTTATTTTTAAGTATCAAAATCAATATTAATCACTAACTCATTTCTAGATTATTAAATTGTAAATTATCTTACTAAAAGTTTAATTAGATAAATCTATACTTAATTTGAATGAAAAAAATAACAAAAGCCTTTTCTATAATACTCATAAAATGCATTGAAGTTAACTTTAAGAAAATTGTCTGAAAGTCATGATCGAAACGAAGAGCTTCCTTTAGTTTTATTAGTCTGAAAAGAGCAACTTTATATATATAGATAATTTTATATATATATATTATATATAAATATATATATATATATATATATATATATATATATATATATATATATATATATATATATATATATATATATATATATATGATAAATGATACAGAGATGTGTATTATATAGATCTGGAGATATATATATATAATATATTATATATGACTATATATATCTATATATATTAATATATTATTTATCAATATAATTTTCTATATTAGAATACAAATATTTTATTATATAGGAATAAGATATTTAATGTATTTATATATATATATATATTATATATATAATATATATATTATATATATATATATTATATATGATATTATATATTTATATATATATTTATATATATATATTAT